>UELU01131539.1:0-27362 GCA_900490025.1 Megastigmus dorsalis
GGGGGAGGGGTAGTGCTGGCAATTAAATCCAGGTACCAGCCACCCAATATATATATGGAATGTAACGAGGGCGTGACGTGACTGTTCGAAATTCGATGACGAAGTTCCGGATGGCGCGAGTCGACTTCAACTCGCTGAGAGGGGCTGTACACCATAGTCTTTCTCTCTCTCTCTCTCTCTCTCTCTCTGTCGCGCGCGCGAGGGGCGCATTTCACTTTGATGCAAATTGTACGACGTCGAGCATCTTCGTGCTTAAGAGTCCTGGAGGATGGCCCCTACCACGTAGTAGTGGACGACGGCTGTTAATGTCGTTTGTACCTTGATTGAGGTCGGCGAGAGGATGTACACATATATATATACATACAGAGGGAGACTTTCCTTGAGTGCAAATTATGCGCTGTTGGAGAGGCCTGATAAATTTCGTGACATTCTTTTTGTTACGTGACCAGATAAGATTCCTTGCTGTCGCTTATCTCGAGTGCACTTGCACATCGAGCAGAAGATTAGGGCTACCCTCTCCAAGTTGTTTATGCGGACTAATTATTGTACAAATGTGACTACTGATATTATTAACGACTCGACGCCTAATTATACTTTTGATTTATGTATAAAACGTTCTGTACATTGAAATAATACGAATAATTGATCAAAATCTTTTTTACAATACTAATCGAACTATTAATATAATCAGTTAATTGGTTCCATTACCATAATTGATATAGAATACCGTCTCCTTTATAGAAAGAGTTATTAAATTCTGCTCAAACTATTCTCATCGTAGTAATTTATGCAACCCAGACTTCGATACGATATATATATATATATATATTCGATAAAGGATTATGAAGCAACAAGTTCAACGGCAATATAATTATTAGGTTACCTAATTAACTATCTTTCATTTACATTCTGTTAAAGGTGATCAAAGTTAGTAGTTTGTCAATTTCAAAAACAGTGCGTTCTTAATTTAAATCCTTCATTGTTTAAGTGTCTATAGTAAAATTTTAAGTAGCTTTAATTTCTAGAATTATCCTGTTTTATTCGTACGTCGTAAATAAAAAGTCGATAAAGAAAAGAACATTTTTAAAAGTTTACTACTAATTTATCTTCTTATTGGTATTTTCAGTTCAATAAGCTCCGAAGTAGCACTTTATACAGGAGAAATGCCAATATTGTACGAGAAATTTCTGACGTTTCAATTTTATGATACTTTTTGCATTTATCAGGTCTGAAATTATTACTTTTGAAGTCAACTAGCTATATGCCATCGAATTTTCAGGAACGACATAATACTTCTCCAATATTATTTTCGTATTGAACCAATTTGATGCTTACTATAAATACATCATGGAATATATAATGACAGTAAGTCCATTCTGATTTATGTATCATTACTATTTTAATTATCTTATTATATTCAAATTAGTTGAACATTTGTTAAGTGTAGTTGACTGAAAATTAGAAAAATATCCCTTTGACACAAAGGAAAGTAGTGTTTTTTTTTTTTTTTTTTTTAAATAAATGTATCAAATTGAAATTCTTTTTGGATCTAAAGGATTCTTATTGATTTAGAGGCTCTGTTTTTTATTCAAGACATTCGTCGATACTTAAACTCAGAAAATCAACTAAAATATTAACAAGTTTTTCAATCTTGAGGTTTAAAGTACACTACTTTATGTATCTGAGTTTTGCTGAAACCGTTGCATTCACAATAGTTTGGGAATAATAAGAATATAAAATCAATCGTAATTTGTCATTCTGATCAACTGATCATTAGCAACTATCGTTGACACTTAAAGTTCTCCCGTTATTCACCGTAACTATGGCACAAAACAAATTTTTGAAATCTCACCTTACAGAACTGTTCAAAGAAAGGCTAGAAAATGTCATCTCATAGGTGAATAAAGACACTCGCAACTTTACGGTCATGCATAGGTAGAACAAGAGTAAGAACTTCGAGATATATATACGCGAGCTGGTGACCCGAAGTTGTACGGCCGCGCGCTCAAGATTAAAGTGTCTAACTGGCGTCGTGTATATACTCTGCTCGCGCACTCGCACTATACATAGAGAGCTCGAGATAAGTTGATTTCGCGGGAGCGAAACTTTGTACAGCGCAAGCCTCGAGATGTGTTCAAGCCGCGCTGCGGAGATGGCCCCTTCGGCCGTGTTAGCATTGGGCAATCGATAAATTTTCAAGGCTAATCCCATGGCCCCCGCGGCAAGTTTCCCTATATATACCCTTTTTTCCCGTCGTTAAGCCGCGAGTTTGAGATTTTCAAGTCGGAGTCGCGGCTGCGGGTGGTTGTGCGTCATTAGCCGACGACTTCCGGCAGCAGCGGAAGTTTCAACGCCTCGGCAGATGGGGGGATAGGGATTTACAATTTTGATAAGGCTCTGATTGAATCATGACCGAGAGCTGCGGCGTCGATTCGTGCGCGGATACAGTTTATGGGGATTTGTAAGTTTCGCGGTTCGAAATAATCAATATCTGACAGCGGCCGGGGTGTGTTACTAGACTTGAACAAAAAGTATAAGATGGGGCTTAAACGAATTTGGATTGAAATTGAAAAATTGTATTTCTTGCCTTGGGACTGATTTTTTAGTTTGGTGGTGAAGACAATTGGTCGGAGAGAAACTTCGAAGCAATCGCAATAAAGTTTCGCCAAGAGCATTTAGTAAGACTGCGAGCTGAGGGAAAACTAAACGCACGAATCTGAGCATCCGTTAACTACATCATGTCTTACTCCCCGATTCGTAAAAACTTTTACTCGTATCCAATAGTCACTACTTACGTCAGAGATAACGATGAATTCTACCAATTACAAAGAAATGTTACGTTATTAAAATATTTTTATTCGAAATATCGCCTGCAAGAAGTAAGACAGTTAGGCACATTCCATCGTTGACAAAGCCCAGTTATACATTTCGCAGAAGAAGAAATGCAGAGTCACAGCCGTCCATAATTTCCACTTAAATAGAAGGTCGCGCGCACACTTGCAGCATACCGAAGGAACAAAGAAATAAGCTCGTCCCTAAAGAAAAAAGAAAAAGAAAAAAAAATAGCAGCTGCGAAGTGCGGTCCACAACATGCAAAAGCCACATAGATTGGACGCGCGAAACGATGACGAGCGAGTATACATCAGCATGCTGAGGTGCGCGCATAGAGTCGCGTAGGCGTTAGTAGCCGAGACATGTGTGGGCGCACGGTATGGGAGAGCGAGAGAGAGAGAGAGAGAGAGAGAGAGAGACAGAGGAGCTACACTGTCAGCGCGGACCCTCGTTATTCTCATTATCATGTACGTGGATCCATTGCTACGAGCCACTATATATATGCGCCATATTCCTAACAATGCACACACCGATCCTCCTCCTCTCTCTCTCTCACTCTCCTTCGCCTCCTTCTCAGCTAGCGCACAATGCCATTCTAGCCGCGGCGTCTTCGGCGCGAACTTCCGATAGAGAAACTGCTGCTGCTGCTGCCGCTTGGGATGGAGCGGAAATGGCGGAAAAGTCGACGGGGAATATTGATTTAGAGCCTTTTGTTAATTGCGATGCATCTTGCTATTTTGAATATATGCCTGGAGCTGAGGTCAAAGAGGTGTATATATGCTGTACACGGGTGAAGAAAGGTGGTGTATTGGCTGATGAATGCGTAAGGTGTTGCGTAAGATGTCGTTGGTAAGATTGCATTGTCCGCGGACTCTGTATTCGTTTATTGGTGAACGAAAAAAATATTGTTTTAATATTTATAAAGTGTTGCGACGAGACGTCATTATGTGGGAATCGCAAGCTGAGACGTTAGCAAATATATCCGACAGTTTCGATTTTAAATACAAAATTTTCAAGAGAGATAATTTTCATTTCAAAACAGTAGATTCGTAATATTTTATTCATGAATGTTGCATGATTCATTTTATGTTTGTTACAACTCCCATATATTAGGTCATTCAATAGTCAATGTATGGGTGAAATATGGACGTTGGTCTCTGTGGCTAGACATCAGTGATCTGTGAAAAAAGCTATTTCTCACATGGCACAGATCTCCAATAAGATATTGGCCACATTAAATATTTTGTACACGCGACTAATTAGCGAGCAACAAATTTTTATGATGTGCTTAAACATTTAATCAGACTTTACCATAAAGTAAGAAAAAAATCTGTTGAAAAGTGTGCGAAATAATGTTTAAGTACCCCGCGAAATCCAAACTGTAAAATGAAAAAAAAAAAGAAAAAGAAAATTGGTTGGATTTAGATGCGTCAGCGCTCGATATTTACACGCGATTTCGCACTCGCCGACAGCCGTATAATCAATATTCCTTTGCGAGCTGCGGCGATTCCGTCGTCCTATACGCGTAATCAACGGCCTCGCGAACCCCTCGAGTACTATAATTCAAAAGAAAAATCGCCCGGAAGAAAAGTAGAGAGAGAGAGAGAGAGAGAGAGGAAAAAAGAGGCGCCACACGCCACTAAAGGTTAATGAAATATCGCGTTACGCGCACTATCGAGCTATACCGCACTTTATGTATAGCCTCGAGTGCACAAACCCAATAACCCACATAAGCCTCTATCGTATAATTTCATCTTCAATTAACGAAATTTCACACGTGACAATCACGCGGCGGCAGGGCGCCTTTTGTAAAACAAAACAATGGGCATCTCGCATGTTGGCGCGCGCGGCCCCCGGTGTTTTTGACACTCGTTAAGCCCGCGGCGGCGACGTATCGAGAAATCCCGGTGGCGCGGATCAAGCGGAAAATTAAAATTTACACGATGCACTACGAGCACTCGGCTGCTTGCGCATGACGCATCACCGCTCCAATTGCCTCCGTCCGTATATACAGGTTTTTTTTTTGTTCGCTCTCCATACACTCTTTTGTTGATATAAGTTGTTCACGTCGATTTGTGTCGTACATTTATCGTTGACATTACCGAGCGTTTACATTCCCTCTCTCGCTTTCTGTCCATTAAATATTTTCCTGCACCGAACGCTTCCAAACGGCTTTGCGCACGGCGTGTGTGCAGGCACACTTTTACGGATATATCGAGCGACGTCTGGAAAAATGCGTTTCGACACCGCGTGTAAAGAGCTTTTTGTCATGGCTGCGCAGCTGCTGTACGCGGGATTTTACGCGCGTTAATTTCATTATTAGCGAAACAGATTGTTGCAGGGATGAATATTTTGGCGACGAGTCGCTGAAATATTCAGCACGACGCGTGAATAATATACGCCGAGCGGTTGTATTCGTTATTCGCTATTTTATAAATGTTTGCGCTTTATAAAACGGTGCGCGCGGCTATTTTTATAATCTGGGAGAATAATTGCTGGATGCGTGTGTATCGAAGTCGCGCGTCAATCAGCTCTGCTGCTCTGCTTCCCGTAATTTTTAATCGAATCGTCGAACTGTATATTATTGAAAATGCCGGTTTTTTAAATTAATTTTATTGTTTTGCGTGGCACTGATGTAAGCTGATTGCACAAAAATATAAATTTTGCAGTACAAATATTAATTTTCTTCAAAAATAAATTAAAGCTGTTGAATCGTTAAATATACAAGGTATTATAAAGCATAGAGTATTAAATTGCATCCTTCGTTCAAAATTGTTTTCCACTGTAATTGTTTTCGCTTCACTTTTTCGCGAAACAAATATTTGAATTAAATTACAACTCGCTACATTAATTAATTTAAATGTTAATATACTCAGCGTACTTTCAATTGAGAAAAACCACTTGATGTTATTAATTTTTTATAAATAATTTGATTCTTATCGCTATACACTCTTCCAATGCAGACTATATCCAACTTTCTGCAGTAAAAGAATGACTATATATATATATTCTGCATATATTTTAAAACTAGCATCTAATTTACATTCGTCATCATTAACTATACTGGCCTACACAATCAGAACAAGTGCCGGGGGCGTGGGACGAAAATTAAAATCGATCAAACTCGAATATGCGGAAAAAGTATGTACGGAGCGGGAAAAGACACGTATACACGGAATACTCGCTAATACCCCAGGCCAGAAAAGATGAATGATATCCGCGTAACGAGTGGAGTTTTCGCAGCTTAGAAGCTTGTGTGTACGTGTCTATGTGTGTGTATGTATGCGCAAAGACAAATTGAAAGCGAGAAAGTTGAAAGGGACGCGGCGGAAAATAAAGCGAACGAGAGCCGTGGCATAGGCGATGATGAGTTCGACGATATACGCGCATGTGTGTGTGTGTGTGTGTTTGTGTGAGTGTGTAGACGCAAGAGGAGAGATAAATGCGACGATGGGAAAAGAAAGGCGGCGGTACACGGTGAATGAATAACGAGACTTTGTGCGCGCGTTTACCGTAGGGCGGGACGCGCGCGCAGCGCGAGAAACGGACCAAGTTTCGCGTGCGCATTTCTCGAGTTTATACGGCTTTGGATGGGAAATAACGCAACAACATCGCTAATCAATTTTACACGTCGAGACATCTTGTCAAAATGAACAAAATTCATCATTTTCGAATTGATTCGGTAAATAATGTATGCAGTACACGCCGATATAAGATGCGGCGGCATCAAGAAGTTTTCGCGCGCAAATGAAGAATTGGATAAATTTCGATAAGGCCGCGTGCGCGCATCCTGTCTGGCTTCGTGGAATATTCAAAGGCACGCGCGCGGCGCAAAATCAGCAGAATCCCCGCGCGGTTACACGGAATCGCGGCGTGGGCGAGGGGATCCGAGAGAGGAGAGAAAGAGAGAGAGAGAGAGAAAGCTGGATAAAAAAGGAGGTGCAGCACAGGAGCAGAAGGAAGGCGCGCGTGCACAGGGGCTCCGACAGCCCGACTAATGCCAAAGATGACTGCAGCAGCACAACTCTCTCGAATAAATGCACGCGCGGAGGGAGAGAGAGAGAGAGAGAGAGAGAGAGAGAGAGAGAGAGAGCAAAGAACGAGAGGCAAGAATGAATAACGAGAGGCCGCGTATATAACTATACCGTACAGAGGCAGAAGAACAAAAGATATATACGGCGTAAAATGGCGGGACTAAAGCGCGTGTGCCGCGGAAGAGGGAAAAAAATTGTCCTCAAAGCCGCGGCGGCATACGCGCGCGGATCGTATACGTGCCGTCCGGTGTTGCGTGCAGACATTTTTAATTGCCAGACGGAATTGCAAATGTCCCTCTCTCTCTCTCTCGCACGCGTTTTTTTTTGTGTCCCTCGAACCCTCTCTCTCTCTCTCGCTCGCACTCGCTCTTCTTTATTTTCATTAATAAAATTCGCAAAGTGCCCCTGACCGCTGGTCCGCGAGACTATACTCGCCTTTCTTCTTTTGGCCCTCCTCGACTATACGCGGCGAATGAGATTCCGCTCATCTGCTTTGAGGCAGTGGCCGCGCGAGCCACGACTCAAAGTGAACGACTTTTCTTTAAATTGCAGTGTGGTTTCGTTCTCGTTGTGGAGTGCAGGATTCGGTAATTTTTGGAGCGTAAAGCGTGACGCTATTTCACTTTATTATGTGAAGAATAAAAAATGTATTGCACAGAAAGAAATAATTTTATAATGAAAAATACAGTTATGGATAATATTTTATACTTGTTTAACTAGTGTTAATGTTATCCTTTTCATTGGATATATTTTTCATTATTCATGCAAAAATCTTAGTATTTATTATAATAGTGCGAGATTTGCTAATTTAATGTAGCTATTTTTTTCATAATAAAATAGCTGCATTAAATTGGGATGCACCAGTTTCATAAACTGGTCGTGCATGTTATTTTAAATTTATTTCACGTACCAGAGGATATAACATTTTTCGCTGAAATTTCTTGCTTCTAAAAAGCGTGAGGTTCCTTGAAGAAAATCTTCATTGTAATTTCTGTATTGCATACGCTCTTAATTACATGTTATACTCTTTATTTTAACGAATTCAAGTAAATAATTCATAATATTGAGAAAAAAAAAATTAATTACAGCGTTTTTATAAATTCATTCTCTTTAAAAACAAGTAAAAATTGATTGGCAAATAAATCTGAGTAAATGACTCGTAATCCAACCGTTGTATTGTTTTGGTAACTCCAAAGCTTCTTTATCAAGTCAAACGAAACAGGAATCCCTACTTTTTACATGTTTCAAACTCTATAAAGCTAAAAATACGTTTGAACTGTGGACTGTACAGTTTTCAGTTTTCCAAGTAATGTACCAGGTAGAGCTATATAGAGACTCGATGCCTCGGTAACTCTGTAACAAAAACCAGAGCCGAGTCCATCACCGCCCATAAAAAAAGGGGGTCAACAAATACAAAAGCCCAAGGAAGACAAGGAAGAGGCGCGACTGTACGGGGCAGTTGCAAAGCAATCAATGGACACAAAAGGCAGAGGCCAGTGGCTTTCCTCGGCTCTCCTCTTTCGCGAAAAATCGAGTGGTCGCGCGCGCGACCCAGAAAAGGGATGCATAATGCATGAAAAGCAGCAGGGGACGGCTCGTAGGACGAAAACTCGGGGACGGACGCGTCTTGGGCGATTTAGACCCTGGGGCTGAAAGTTGCGAGCCGCGAAAACTGGGCGTGAAGCCGATGATAGCGGCCTACGCGAAACTTCCGCGCATAATTTCGCTGGTCGAGATAAAACGTGGACGTGGGCGAGTCTTTTTCTCTCTCTCTCTCTCTCTCTCCAAAAAAAGAGAGGAGGAGGCGACGCGCATAATTTCGCGCAATTTCCTCGACGGAAACTGCCTTTCTCTTTCCTTTTTTTTTTGGTCAGGAGGAAAAGTGGACGAGTACATTGCTTAATATGGACCAGTGTGGCTTCCTTTTTATTCTTTTATTCTTTGCTGGGTACGTCGGATATTAACTTTGGCACTGATTTCGGGTAATTTGACGTGTTTGTGGACGAGGGCTTTGGAGAGAGAAGAGAAGATGGCTTGCAAAAAGGAGTATAATTGCAGCTAGTTCGGAGCTCTACGAGATTAACAAACGAGAGAACATGATATTCAAATGGGAGAGAAGGGTTTTTTTATTCTCCTGCGCGGACTGCGGGGCAAAGAAATTTCATCCGATGAATATCAAGTCTTTTGCATAATTGTTTTATGCAATTACTTATGTTACTTTTTAATGGTTCTTATGTATGTGTATATATTCAAAGAGATTCATAATGTCAGGAGTTCATGCAAAAGCATCGGAACTGCGGTTATAAACTTTCTTTTGTCGCGCAAGATTTAATAAAGTGCACTTAATGTTAAATTTTCATGCAGCGCAAAATACATCCCGAGTGCAAGATTTTCAAACTTGGTGGATCATAGCAAAAATTCGCGCAGGTTTAAACATTTTAATAGCTCATCAAGATCCAAGGTGAAATTCTCCAAAATTAAATATTGCACGAAAAGTTTGAAGTGGCGTATTATCTGGGAATTTTGGTCGTTTTCATGAAGGTTAAATAAACCTAAGATCAAAGATTACGCAGCGGGTCGCGTGAAGTTTTCTACTTAAAAACATTTAATTGGGTAAGGCATAATTAATGAATTTCCAAACTTGCCTCGTAGAGAATGCTTTAACTCTTCCGTAATTAAACTTACTAACCCCCCGTAATAAGGAGATCGAGCCATAATTTTACAATATCGTTCGCGGCATATACTCTCAGTCGAAACGTCAACAGGAAAAAAATAGACACGCCCGGAAATCCAACTCGTTAACTCCTCGACGCAATCACCAGAACATTACCAGATCTTATCAATTAAAACCAACTCGTGACCATTAATAATTGGAATACGTGTACGGCATACATCTTCAGCGCAACACCTGACTAACCGCGCGCCTCCGACCAAAAGGAAAAACTCGCCTCCTGCTCTTCTGGTCTTGGGGGCTTTATAACGAACAAGACCACGGGACACTGCATAATGCAACGGCACCGGGGGCTTTTATTAATGATCACGTGCAACTGAGTCGCGCGCGCGCGCGCGAGAGAGAGAGAGAGAGAGAGAGAGAGAGAGTGAGAGAGAGTGAGCTCCCATGCAAACCGTCCACCACCAGCCAAAAAGCAAACACGAGACCGCCTCTCTTGGCTCTAGATAGATATATATGTATGTCGCGTTCGTTTGTGTATACTGTACGGGGTGGTTCATTTGTCTTGACCATCGCAGCGAGAGTTGCTTCCTTGTAATCCGGATTTTCCAAATTGCCCAGTCTGATTTACGCGCTCGCGCTCCTCGATG
This sequence comes from Megastigmus dorsalis, assembly GCA_900490025.1. Lineage (NCBI taxonomy): Eukaryota > Metazoa > Arthropoda > Insecta > Hymenoptera > Megastigmidae > Megastigmus > Megastigmus dorsalis. The sequence continues at coordinate 10,188 of UELU01131539.1, forward strand.
TTTGGATACCTACTAAATATCCGAAGTCTCGTCGTTCTCCCGGTAATTTGATGGGTTTAAGGAAGCAAAGGATCGAGATCGCGCAAATTGGTCGGGGCTTTTCTGAAGAAAAATCTAGTGAAGGCTGATTTTGCAAGTGCCTCAAATATTCAATCACATTTATACAATGTATTAAAAAAATTTGCTTGAACGATCGATGGCGCGTCTTACACTTTGCGATAATATACTTACATTATTAATTTCGATGAATTATTACGTTGAAGAAGGTTTGCAGATATCACTGATACAAGATGAATTCAAAGACCATTTATCAATCGCTACTGCATCCTTTCCAAGCAACTCGTGCAGTTTGCGGAATTGGATTAATCCATTACAGTTTTGAAAACATCATTGAAAGTACGTGCGAACGCGTGTTTGTTTTCGTATGGACTGTGTCCGCGAAAGACAAGTGCACGTGATCGCTCAAAGTTGGCAGTGTCGCTGGTTATCCATTTGGAACGAGTACCACGCATCTAGTTTATACGTATATACTCACACAAAATCCATACGTCTATATACGTACATCCAAGTTTACATATGCGTAATAGATACATACGGAGCGAGACAGCTGATAAATCATCCGGTGCAACTCTCCTCGTGAATGTAGTGCACTGCGCGGCACTCCCAAGTAGTCCGATTTCGCTCAAGTGCAATATGGATATAGCCCACCAGCGACTCCCTCTCTCTCTCTCTCTCTCTCTCTACATGTACGAAGGGCCACATATACATATACACGTAGACGTACACCACACGAGACGAGTCGGAGGGGGATTAATTACACAGTCGTTACTCCATCCCGTTCTCACTCACGAGGTTACAGTCGCAGGAGAGTAGCGCGGATTATTATATGTCCCATGGATGCGCCACGGAAGTTTCAATGGCCTTGGACCGTTCTCTCTCTCTCTCTCTCTCTCTCTCCCTCATCATCGTATATACGTATATGTACACATAGAGAGCAGGGAGTGAGCGAGGATAGGTCCCGATGGGTAAAGGGAAAGACAGAGAGAGAGAGAGAGAGAGAGAGAGTAACTATGGGAGATATACCCTAATGACGTACTTTAGACAGACGGACGCATGAAAAGAGTGGCCTGCACCTCCTACTTGAATGTCCGCCATTATCAATGAAGGGTAAAGAGACGCAGCGAAGACAGAAAGACGAGGGAAGGGGGATGGGGGTACATAATCAAAGTCGAGATGGCGAACGACGGCATTGTTCGCGGGAGAATGTGCCAATCGAGTGACGACGACTGCATCAGCCGCACGGACGAAACGCGCAAACTTTGTATAATGCGCTTTTACGCGAGGATGGGCCGACGGGTAACGGAGATAGCCGTATAAATTTAACAGAAAGGCGCTCTTTGCAGCAGCCGGCCCCCTTTTTTACTGCGACAAATTGGATTTGAGTGTCTTTTCAATGCCGATCGCTGCTAGACAGACTGGAATTGAGCTGTCAATCGCGCGCGCATGTGTGCGTGTGCAGTGCGTGTCTGTGGGTGTGGATTTTCTTTGGATAAACCGAGAGTTTCCAGTTAGCTTTAGGAGCTAGACAAGTATATGTGCTTTGGGAAGAAGCTATCAGGCTCTTAAGGATGTTCACGGACCGCAGTCGAGCTCACGCAACTCATCTTTCCGAGCATCTTTCCATACATATACATTTCAATATGTATTATCAAGAATAAGTTGAGCTAGTCAGCACTGCTAAGCTCCGCCTACTCTACGCAGAAGCACAAAATTTTCATTCCTGCGCAGTTAACATAAATCTGGCAACGTCTATATATATTTATCGCTCCCGCTAGCACAGCGTTGCTAAGTCGTCTGTTGTTTTCTTTCTCCACGTGTCTTGGCGAAAGAAAAGTCAACAAAATTCTACATTTCAAACAGCCGTATCTCGAAAATAAACGCTGGCTGCTATGTTTAATAAAATTGTATCTTAATCAGTACATGTTTTACTATATCATACTAGTTTTTGGTAATAATCAATTGCTATCTGACACGGCAAAGCTTAAAAAACATCCTGTAAAAACGGCTCAGTATAGGAATCCTGTGTTAAAAGCCGCAACTTCTGACTTCGATATCTGAAAATTTAGGTCCGGTACCCCTATTTTGAAAAATGGCTATGCATAAAGCAGGTCATAGAGAAGGTTTATGTTCAATTTCAAGAAAATTAGTCTATAATTGATTTTTCCGTAAACGTCCTTAAAGTAAACATTTTATGATGAATTTGGCATTTATTTCGATTCGCTCATCCGTCTTTTACAATTCGAGTAGCAATTCGATTCTCGTATTCGTATACAAGGGAGAATAAAAATCCAGTCTCGAGCAGGTGATTGTTTTGGAATTGCTAATGGAACATTGTCTTATTCGGTGTGTATACGAAATGGCACTCTGAAATTCTGGTTCGGCGTGTCCCGAGTCCTAATCTGGGTAACAAACCTCCATCACTTACATTCAATCTCAGATCCCCATGAAGCCCTCTATAGCGTTGAGCCAATTCAAGCAGTCTCTCCCAATTCCTACACACACACACACACACACACACACACCGGGACAAATCCACTCGACGCGGCAGAGAGACGGATTCGAAGCCAAGGGTCAGATCGCTTAACCGCATATATTCCTGCAGTGACAGATTAGCTGTATAATCGTCTTGCCAACGTTCGAGCATCCGCTAAACAGTTGGAAGGCATCGACGGGTTGACCCGCGCTGCCTGTGCTCGTCGATCAATGCTCTATCTCTCTCTCTCTCTCTCTCTCTCTCTCGCGCGCGCGCGCGCGCGCTCTCGCTCTCGAGTACGACTGTGAGACACGTATAGGGGAAGGTATGTATTAGGGGAGAAAACAACAGAGATAGAGGAGGAGCAGAAGGAGGACTGGTCCAATATCGTACCTGCGAAGACAATGGCTAAGACGATGAAAGCGGAGCTCGGGAAGCGGCGTCTTAGATGCTACTCTAGACGGCCGACCTGCTCAGCACACCGCTTTGCACTTGTATCGGCTAATCGACCTAACTATGGTATTTTCTGCGACAATTAGATGCTCCCTATTGTGGACGTCGAGCAAACTGTGCAGGTCGACATTGTTCGGAAAATGATAGTTTGGATTGTCCTGGACAGGTTGTGCTGAAGTCACATCAATTGCCGAATACTTTTTATATAAAACATATAGATATACTGTTTTATCAAGTTCGCTAAATTTTATATTTATTGATTCTGGAACTAATTTAATGGTATATCATCCCATCTTCGCCAATAATGTGTCACTTTTAAATCGTCACGTCGGACTGACAAGTATTTTCACTAAAAATTATTATCGACTTTTCCTGATTCGGCGACAAACACAATTTTTGTCCCGAAAAAAACGAACACGCATTTCGAGTTCAAATCGAATACCCGTGCAAATATCGATACAATATTACACGCTGAAAGGAACAAAAAAGCAAATCTATCACGCTGATGAAAAAAAAAATGGAAATAATACCTCGTGGGAATATTGCCTAGAGGAGTTTTACAACAGCGCTTAATCTAACGAACCTTCTAAAAACAATATTATCCTAAGCGCTGAATAAAGATGGGATTGCCTATTTAGAAACCGTTCTGCAAACATTCCATTTGGTCATTTAAACATTGACCAGATCCCGCGAGCGAAAAAATTTTCACTAAAATCACCACGGCAACAGAAATTGTTCCACGGCGGAATCGAGCTGCGTTTTCAAATTTCAAAGTGTGTACAAGCTTCGATAATCCTAGCCATCCATCTCATCCGCATAGAGCGCAATGAAAGAATCAACCTGCCAGACCGGTGACATGACCATCCAAGCACGTCTCCGCAGCAGGTAATAACGGAATATATACGGATCCGCGTGCGCGTCGTTCTCTGTACGCTCTACAGGAAAGTCCACGCTGCACAGAGCCGCAGAGGAGAGAAAAGCGTACAAATGCTATACGCGACGGTGCTGGGGTTGCTGCTGGCTAGCGCTTAAGTCTGGCAGACCGCGTTGCCAGCGGCGGCGTGCAGGGCCATTGTAAATTAGGCGAGGCCCTCCGGACGTTGTTTAATTTGGGAACCCCCTGGCGTCAGCTCGGCCCTGGCTTCTGTGTACCTACTCCGCTGCCTGCGTGTATATGTATGTGTGTACCTTGCCAAAATACACGCACGCGCCCACCAAGTGGCCTCTCGAATAGTTTCTACCGAACCCTTTTACTTTGAATATGGGTGACTCTCTCTCTCTCTCTCCCTCTCTCGTTTATCTTTATATCCATCTCCTACGCTCTCTCTCTCTCTCTCTCTCTCTGTCTCTGTGGTACTGCACTTCCGTAGGGCGGCACGTGTACGTCGTGTGTACGCGGGGTTTTGTTTCGCTATATACTTTTGCTCGGTGTACTTAACGGCTTGTTTTAGTTTCGCAAATTAATTTTAACGCCGCGTGCCACTCCTGTGTGTATACACTTTAGTTTGAGGCTACCGAGTATTTGCGAGCCCGTGTGTACCGATGATTTAAGATAATTGCATAAATATACCATTATAGTTTGTATGCGGCTACTTAGGTGATGCGATGCTTTAGAGTTAGATATCTGATAAATCTTTTTTATTCTTTTGTCCGTATAATTTACTAATGTTTGCTATGTTTTTTTTTGTGTTCCGAGGTGAGTAACAGAAATCATCGGTTTATTCAACTTCTTATACGTTTCGTAAGTCATACGCATTTGTCAATATCCATTTTACTATACTCGGTGCTTTCATAGCTTCGAAACGTATACGGCACAGAGATTTGATAAAGCACTTTTATCGAGGCGTGTATACACGTCGACCCGATGACCCGCAAATTATGACACAGGGTTTGTTTACTGCCTTACCGGATAGCTCGCCATATTTTTATTGCGTCCACAATTAATTCCCAACAAACGTCGAATCGACCATTTCGGTAATTTTACGAGCGAGCCCCGCACCCGCGACCGCATATAAAGTTTTCAAATAACTTTTCCGCACGCCCCGGTATATACGCTTCTTCTTCCCTTTTCCGCGCGGTCTTTCATCGAGCGTTTATTCCTTCTGTCATTCGTCTATCTGCTCCAATCTCTTCTGTTTTATAGTTGAAGTTTTAAAAGGTCCCTGGGAATGAAGAAAAAGAAAAGGAAGTAATGGAAGAGAGGGGAGTGAGGGGAGAAGCAAAACGAAGAGGGAACGATATAACAACTCTGTCGCCCGCTTATCTTCTCTTCGGCAATTTCCTCATTTTTCCGCGCGGCTCCTGGCGAAGAGCAAAAAAAATACCTGTCCTCCTTTCGCTTCACTTGCCTTTATTACATACTTTGTTCCTTTCTCGCCTCTTTTCATTTTTTCTCCTCTCTCTCTCTCTCTCTCTCCTTTCCCTCATTCCACCTTCTCCCAAAGTGTCATTCACTTCGTTACGTTCGTTTCCACTTGCGCGTCTTTTCTCCTCCTCATCTCCTTTTTCTCACATCCTATATATATAAATTTCCGTTTCAACTCTCTCTCTCTCTCTCTCTCTTTCTCTCGCTCTCATTACTTCTATTCCCCTCTATATATACGCACCAACTCTTTTTCACTTCACTTCCGTTCTTCGGATCACTTTACCCTCTCTCTGTCTCTCTATATTCTTTTCATCATATATTACTTCTTGCCTTGCGCGGATGTGTTTGCATGGAATCGCGCGCGAGCTCTCCGGGAAGTTTACCTCCGTCTCGCACGGGGAAGTTGCACAGGACTCGAGACTCGCGTGTACTGTATGTATACACAAGTGCTTATCTGCTCTGTATATCTGTATCGCTTATGTTTGTGTGCATACCCAGAATAGATGAATGCACGAGTGTAATTTATTATATGCAGCTAGAACTTGTGATTAGATTTATTATTTTCTCTTTTTCTCTTGCATTTCCTTCTCTCTCTCTCTCTCTCTCTCTCTCTCTCTCTCTCTCTCTCTCTCTATCTCTACCTTTCTTTGACGTCGGTGAGCTTAGTTGAAAGGAGAGTATAGATCCATGCAATCGGATAAGTGCACTTTTCAATATGCCATTTGATGGGAAAAAATAATTAATGAGAAAGAAGCTGACGGTCTTGAGGACGTGGGAAGGTAATTGAAATTAATGATTACTGTGTAAAGGCAAGGACGATAGAACAATTATATTGTAATCGCAAGGCGGCATATCGGAAATGAAATTTGATTAATCGTTGGGTTGCATAGCGAATTGAGAATATAAAAATTCAACAATAAAGAGCAAGTTAACCGGTTAAAAATATATATAGGAACTAAGTGCCGAGCGAGAGGGATCAGAAAGATTTCCTACAGCAGATGTAAAAACCTTTCCATCAATCTTTTCAATTCTTGCAGTTTTACTTCTTGACATCTACTGTCAAGATCTCTCTTTCTCTCTTGTCCAAACCATCGATTTAAAGTACCCAGATAGTTCTGCAAAATTTACTGAACATTATACATTCGGAATTTAATTATCCACTTTGATATTCAAGTCTTTCCGGAAGCTTTTGAACACGTCAATCGGATATCCCTTATAACATTAATTATTTGAATAATCTACCATTTGATTCACTTGTATTTGAATAAAATAAAGCATTTAATCCCCCTTGTAAAATTAAATTATATAATATTGAAACTAATATAACATAAAGTTTTTAGATGTACCAGTTTAATTTAGCACACACGCTATAGAATTATCCAGGAAGTGAAACATTTTCATATACAAACTCAAGACCATGTATATTTTATGAAATAAAATCATACACTTGCACACACCTGCGCGTGGAAATCTACGGAGAACAGCGTATTCTGACTCTTGCAATCTCGAAATATATATGTTTTTACAATGTATTACAAAATGTGCAAATATACAGTTATTCCAAGAAATCAACTATAATTTACGAAAAGTGGAAAAATTGTTAATTACGTGACTTTGTGAATTCACCGCCAATATTTCGTCTTCGCTACGCTATACGGCACTATTGTTACGCAAATGAATACGCGGTAGGTTGAAAAAAAAAACGCTCAGGTACGCACCTGTAAATTTAGCGAACAGCATTCCTCGTTCAGCACCGAAGAAACCTCCAAGCTTACACCTTACACCTGACGTTAATCATTAAGGAAGAATCCGAAAAAGGTCCCCCAGACGGCCATTAAAAACCGGAAGGAGCGGAAAGGTCCAACAATAAAGACAACTGCGGGTGTCTTTTCTCCTTTTCGACCTTCCGCATCTCGTTTTCCCTCGAGCGCGGCAAGGCCAGGCCGAGCAACAGCTCCAAAGTATGCGATCTCATTGTGCGGCAGGAGTAGAGAGAGATAGAGAGAGAGAGAGAGAGAGAGGGAAAAGGAGGAGTCCTAAGAAGGGACTTTAAGGAGGAAGGTCTCGGGGAAGCGAAACTACCACATGCCCCGGGTATACAAGACGGTGTACACGAGTCGGCTAAAGCTGTCCCCTTAACTACAGTTTACCAAAATTTACGGATTACAATTGCAAATGGCCAAGAGAGAGAGAGAGAGAGAGAGAGAGAGCGTGGAATAACAGTAGCTCTCGTAAATTGCGCAAGCGCCCCGGCGACGGACACTCGGCACGAGGAATTCACCCTCTCTGACTCTCTCACTCTCTCTCTCTCTCTCTCTCTCTCTCGTGTACACGTGAATTTCGTATATATATATATCCACGCAACGAAAACGCAAATTCGCGTACACGAGAACCCTCGAGACTGTGTCGGGTAATCGACGCGTGTTGCTATACTATTGTCGAGAGGTGCTTTTCGCTCCCTCTCCCTCTCTCTTTCTCTCTCTCTCTCTCTCTCTCTCTCGCAACTTGTACACCAGCGCGATCATTGGCGAACCTCTGGTGCAGCGCAGAGGATTAAGAAACACCTGCGATGGAGGGGTTTTAAGAGCGGATGAGGCGAGTCTGCTAGCAGGATTTGCGAGGGTCCAAGCTGCGGAGGCTGCCGTTGGCGAAGGAAAATTACCTTCTTTTACGGGTCGTGTGCGCCAATTCGGCCATGTGCAGATTAATTTACTGTGCACGAGCGGCAATGCAAACGGCTTCCAACTTCATCGAAATAAAATAGAACCAAAGCCATAATGAATCCATTAACGTTGAATATCCGAATCCCCAGTGCGATTAATAACTCGTATGACTCGTAATGATTGTCCGCGTCGCCGTTAGGTGACGGATCTGAGTTTAACGGTCTCGTGACTACACTAGCATGCCAAAGGTATAACAGAGCCCTCATCGAAGTGTTTCCTCGTTCGCGCAAGACATCTTGATTTTCTATTAGTGTTTGATAGTTCAAAGTACTTTTACTAATGTGACGTCTCTCCCATGTTCATTTCTTCGCTTTCTCATTTTTCTTTTGTTTGTGACAATATATGTAGAAGAGCAATCCAAACAGTTAATTTTGCAAACAATGCTCTTTTTTAAAATATCAAACTTATCTGAAACTAATCTAGTAGGGTTTAGGACTTTATTTCATAATGTTATATAGTTTTGCATAATTATAATCATTGAGACTGCAATTCGATTGTGCAGGTTAGCACTACTATCGTTAATATGTATTTTGTATATTTTCATGTATAAAATTACATATTTCTTTGATTGATGTTTGATTGATGTTGGCTAGATTGATGTTTCTGAAATGAAATTGGGGGTCTGATGAATTATAAACTTTACACTGAAAAAACACTTTGGTTGTAAGATCCAAAGCTTTCGTCACCACAACTAAAGTGTATGGGCAAATATGAGCCTTCCAAAGCTTTGGTTGTCATAACCAAAGTCAATGGTTGGGAAGATTTTGGTTGTGGCAACTAAAGCTTTAGCTGCGAGATGTGATCCAAAGTATATTTGACGATCTCGCTATGCGAAAACCATTTGCTTTGGTTTTGACATCCAAGGCTTTGGTTATAACATCTAAGCTTCAAATATTGTAGTTTTTAATTATATAAATAACCTATAGGCAATCTCAGTAATAATTTACAGCATATTACATGTATTATATATATGAATTACGAGTGTTATGAGTGTTATGACTATAAATTTTATGTATAATTTAAATAGCTAAAAAAATTCATACTTCTCGGCTTAATTTTTACTTGCGGACCATTAATTAAATTTTGACCATTAACAAAATATATCACTTTTTGTCATCGATGGAATTGCTCATAAGAATTTGAATATTATGGTGCGCAAATCCTGTTTTACCCTAATAATGTAATATTTCATGTATATAATGCCAAATGCATATAGACAGCTGGTATTCCAAGGTCGGCTATATACGCCAAATATAAAGTGCAAGGGAAATTTCATTGATCGCCCCCGCTCTTTGTATTAAGAAGTAATGGAAGCTCGAGCTCTAGAAGTCAATTTTAATAGCCCTTAAAATGGAAGGCGAACAAAGTAAGGCCGAGGAATGCAAAGTTTATGTTAACCACGCGGAGGACTAGTGCATAGCTCTTTGCAAAGTCATATTTCCGACTCGACAGAACATGTATGCATAATTTCTCGCTATTTCTTTGCGGGCCGCAGTTGAAGCCCGAAACTAAACACAGTTCGAATATATATAATTCAAATAGCGGGCAAGACTGCAGAAAACGCGCGGCGTATCATTTTTTCAAGAGGTCTGCAAATTGTGCCGCTGCGTGCAGGATCCTCTCCTCGGTGTGTACCGCGTGCATGCGCTCGCCGAATTTCCGGAAAATTTCCAGAAGAAAGGCCAGACGCGAGCAAGCAAGAGAGAGAGAGAGAGAGAGAGAGAGAGAGAGAGAGAGAGAGAAATCCGTGCAGCAGCGGCGGCGGCAGCCTCGGGCGTGCGCCGCTTCCGCAACTTTGCCGTCTGCTCCATGACCTAGCATAATCTGCAGTTGCGCCGTGGCAAAGTGCTCCCCAACGCTGTTGCCGTTGTTGCCGCTGCTGCTGCTGCTGCTGCTGCTGCTGGTGTTGCTCTTATTGGTGCGTTGCGCGCCGAGGCTCGAAGGTGTGCAGCAATAATAGGATTGTTTTCCAGAACTGAAAGTACGCGCGAGCTTGGGATTCCCCGGGCGTTTAAAGCTCCCCGCGCTGAAAGACCGCCTGGGAAAATGCAAGAGGCCGAGGGGAAGATGATGCGCGAATTTTGTAATGTATATATACATTTAGCTGAACCAACGATGCGGCTTCAATGGCCATTTGGAGGAATTAGGAATCAACGTTTTTCGAGAAGCGAGATGTTTTGCATAATTACTTTATGGTCTTGGATGCGAATATTAAACGATATGGTATTAAATCTTTTTCTTTTTATTATACCATAATAGCACAGCGTTTCATCAACGCTATAAAAATCTTATACGGTTCTATCGAGTTGCATCCGTAAGAAGTTTATAGTAAAATCCCGTCTTAAACCCAAACTATACATCATCGATCTCAAGAAATTTCTCTAAATTCGTACAATTCGTTATGAGTGCGAGTAAGCATAATCGCTAACCTCAAGCGTTAATGGGTGTTAATCGCGTGCGCAGGGCCCAATTGGATGCCGACAGCTGGCCGTCAATAGTCCGCAAATCTGAGAGATTGCTACATATAGAGGCTGCGCAGCATACCGCTGGTGTAGCACGTCGACAATGTCGCCGCGTCCTCATTCCGAAACCTACCCCGTAATTCGGCGGAAAGTTTGGGTCTGGTGTGCGGCGGCAAAGGCCAAAGGGATCTCGGCGCGTAAACTGTGCTGCTCTCCTCGCGCGTACACATACTCCACACACTGCCACGTATCCTTATAGCAAGTTGCGAAATAGTTTTAGCGGCGGAGCACAAAGCCTCATAGTGGGCTACGGGCTAATTATAATGAGAATCACGCGGCCGAGCTTTGCTGCGCATCTTTGCGGGGTCTTGGAAAGAGAGCGAACTGGTATGTGTTTACCTGCACGGGGTTTCGTTGTTGCGCCCGAGGTGCGGTGCAGTCGTCGCGAAATGCTCTTCGGGCTTTTAAATGCGGAGTTGGCAGTTTGAGCGTATAAGGTGTCGCGTTGTTGCGCTGTAGGATTTTGCTTCGGATTTTGCGGTATCGCGTCGTCGAATAATTTGCTTCTCCTTGGGTGCGTCTATTTTTCGTGACTAATCGCATGTCCGAAGGCACTGCGAAATACTTTTGAACGTTCATTTCAGAAATTCCATCGTTTTTTAAAATATTTTATCAAATGGTTCCAAATCTTTTTAAACACTGTATTTTAAAAAAAAATTAATTTCTCTTATTCATAAATTAGCAATTATTCCGTTTAATTTATAATTATATTTATTTACTAAAGTGAAATTCACGAATCATATTGATTTCTCGCTGACTAATTGCGCGGGGCTTTCATTGCAAATCAACAGGTGGGATCTTTTGTTTCAGTAACGATAAAAAGCTCGCATTGTGATTATAGTATATCAATTATTTTAGGCGAGAATTATTGAAAACAAAAAATGAACGTATTTACGCAGAGAATAGTTATCATTGTAGTATACAGAGAAAATTTCTGTGCCGATCGAATAGAAAAATCACAATTGAAATGAATTAACACTACCTATAGGTAGTTGAATATATTAATTTTTGTATATATATACAAAACATAAAATAACCTGATATTCAGCGCTGTAAAGCAAACAGTAATTTGGTAGCTGCGTATATTAATAATAAGTAAATTTGCTTTGCAGGGAAGCTGCTGTAGACGTTCTCCTTTAATGAATTCACCGTGTATAATACTCTTCCTTTATTTATAGCACTAATATATTACACAGAGAGTAAACAATTATGAAGCCTTTATTGAAAATTACGCATGAATAAAAATTGACTTACCAATGATAAAATCCAACATTGATTTCAAAATAAAAATTGTAAAAGCCACAATAACTCTTACTCTGATTTTCGCAATAGAATTGTCTCTGCGTTGTTGCAAAAAGAGAGAAAAAAATGCAAAAACGAGAACAAAGGGGAAAGGGAGAAAAGTGAGCAAAGAGGTGAAATCTGGAGCAGAGCCGGAAGAGAAGAATGCGGGGGCACGCGGCGATGGTCAAGCCGCGGAGTCCCAATTTTGTGGATCAGAGCACGCGCGCGGTTTTAATTAAAATCGCCCAGTGTGGGTAAGGTTGTCACTATCAAAACGAAACCGCGCCACGATGTAAAAGCGGAACGTGATAACAACAGGAAAAGCATAAGGAGTATTAAAAATGTGTGTATATATAGATCACGAAATCAATAGAATGCGGAATAGAGTAATTTTGTTTTTAATTAAATCAACATAATTGTATTAATTCTACTGCGTAAATGTTATATTACACTTATTTATAGAAAGAGTAAACTTTTGTATGTGGCGAAACTAATCGATTTTCATTTAGAACGACACTTTATTTTATATATTTCCTAAAGCAATGTGAAATATTAAAAGCGGCGTTTTCAATAAAGACTAAAACAGGAATTTTCAGTCAGCAGTCGGTGGGTCTTAAAAATGAAATTCCTGCAAGATTCTCGCGACCATTGCCTCGCGTTTAATGAGAGAAAGGAAAAAAACACCGGCAAAAGGGGAGTGGACGTATATATATACCGGACAAAGAAATGCTGCGCGGAAACGAAAATAATAAAGGCGCAAAGGGAAAGAAAGAAGCAAAGCACGTGGCGGCTATATATATATACATATACGAGACGCGGTCAGCACGTGCTTCGGTTTGCTCGCGGGGGCGTCGCTCTCATATTCTCTCTCTCTCTCTCTCTCTCTCTCTCTCTCTCTCTCTCTCCTCGCTAATCTAATTGAAAAAGGAGGGGGGAAACGTACGCGCGCACCCACGCACAAACACGTTCGGCCGAGCTTTTGATGGATTTCAATCTCTTCCCATTCGAACTTTTGCCGTCACCGGGAAAAATAAGACTTTTGTTTAAGGCCATATACGCGGCAGCTACGACATGTGTGCGTGTTTTTCTTTTTATTAAAAAATTTCCTATTGCTCAACGGCGACATGTGCATCGAACGTACATCCCCTCTCGGCGAGGTTCTATTAATTAAGGAAATTCACGAGCGAAATCGTATTATTCGGATCGTGTAACAGGTCTTACCCAAAAATCACACGTGCAGGGCATAAATGCTCTTTCGAATTTCGCGTAAAAATATACTATATCCGTTTTTTTGTTGTTCAATCAAAAAAAAAAGAAAGAAAAAAAAGTGGAAGAGCAGCAGCAAACGCGCGCAGTCTACTCTCTCAAAAGTTTTAATTAAACGTGTAATGCAATCTCATTTGATTACGCGGCGGTGCCTTCAACGCTTCGCAACCCGCGCGTGTAGCTTTTTACTTCCGCACTCGCCGCCGCTTCGTGGTATATCCTAATTTTTTGGGGAATGCAAGTTGCGGCGGCGGCGGGCGAGCCGTTATTGTTGTTGGAAAAAATGCGAACGCGCTACCCGAGAGATGTTATACTTCTCTCTCTCTTTTTGGCGATATTTCACAACTGCAGCTCTTGCGCTGATTACAAGCGCGAGATAAGAAGTTTTTCCCCCTCGCCGCGAAATTATGGAAAGTGCAGGGCGCGGGAAATGTTTGCGGCCCGGATATATTAGGGTAAACGGTCGTTAGTATCGCGATGATGAATTTAAGAGACTATACAGTTTGCCCAGCTGATTTATTGTGATTAGCTTTTGCCATAGGATATATATACATATATTTTGCACGGGGCTTGCGCGGCCGCAAATTGTATTCTTCCAGTGTGTGCGCAACGGATGTGGCAGAGGGCTTTTGAAGAGAAAATTAATGAATAAAAGCAGTTCGCTCGCAACAAACGCAAAGTGTTGTCTCGGGGCCAACCGAGGAGTGAATATTTTTAACGAATTATCGTGTAAGAAAATATTTTAAGAAGGACTTGTAAATATACCCTTATATTAAAGTGCAATTATATTACGTTGTAGCTTATATTAACAAATGTTTGTAGATGAGAAAATTAACAATTAGTTTGAATAGGAAAATAAATGAAAGAGAACAATGATGCGCGATCACCTAATTATAACAACCAATACTCGTCGATCAGACCTGATGTCTATTCCCAATCAAATATATATTTATTATTGGTTATAAAAAAGCAATGAAAATTAAATTTCTTCATTGCTCAATCAACACAATTAATTGATCGAAATTTGAATATTTAAGTTCACAAAAAAAAATGTTTTATTCATGTTTACACTTCATTAAAATTTTTGCACGAGCATATTATACACATTCCGATTCTTTCAAAGATTTCCAAATGCCGTATACATGAAATTTTGCCCCGTTAATTCATCTCACTAAATTACACACTAGCCTAATGTGCACACATCGAGAATTGTTATTATCATTTATAAACATTACGTCGTTTACTCGCATGGCTCTCGCACGCTTAAGCGAAATATAATAAATAACGCGACGGCATTTGTTTAACTCGAGCGAAACCCTTGTAAAACACACACGCGGCGAGTCGCCGATTGCGATCTGTGCATTTTAATGCACTTAGCTGGCATTTTTCAGCTGGTAAACTCTCTCGAGTGGGGGAGAGAGTGAGAGAGAGAGAGGGAGTGAACAAAAAGAGAATCTTGCGCGCTCCCGTTAATTCGAGATTCGCGTGACTTAAAGTCTCGGAGCGGTTTGTAATGAATTTAAAAGCTTCGGCGCACAATGCTCATGACTTCTCGAGCTGCTATAGAGGCGGAGCGGCTCTTCAATCAAAATTAGGATCCGCGCGAGGGGAATTCGAATGCCGATAAATTCGATACTTTAGACGAACGTATTAGAGCTTCGCATTTCGTGTCATTTTAGGATTAGCGCGCGGATCGATCTAATTGGACATCGCATCTGCATTGCTCTGGAGATATCTTTTAAGTGCTTGCAATCGGAATCGACGAATATAACCTTATTCGAAATTCGCCTTAATAATTATTTTACTGAAATTCCTGCTATGGTTAACTCGATAGTTTTAAAAACAGTGGCGGAGCAAATTAATGCCGACCATATCGGTGGATAACATTACAGGCATATTCCATTTTAAAACAACCATGAATAATTCCTAAATTTTCTCAGTTTAGGCCAGGGAATAGAAGGGTTGAGAGTAATCCGAATTCGTTGACGTGTTCACTTACGCTACATACCAGCATCGAGTTACTAATAGACACGTAAATGTCAGCAATTATTTCTAAAATTAAACCTCCCCCACGGGCAACGCAGAGAAAGGCATTGATCGCGTGGAGAGAAATAAATCCCATCGAGTCGCTAAAGTTTCCATTAGCTCCCGCATATACACAATCAATCCACGTCGAGTCCAAGCGCTACTACTCCCAGCTGCTTGCATCTGTCCCTGCGGTCTCTTCTAATCTCGCGTCATCTCGTAGGATTTTAAACATTCAACGCTGCGCACGAGTCGCACGACTGGCATAAAACAGCCCGAGAGAGAAGACTCGTCCTCGTCGTCGCTGGGCTCAATCAAAATCTCATCTGGGCGACGCCCGCATATCTGACCATCGTCCCAAGTAGAAAAACGTCGGGAAAATTGAAGCGGACACTTCGGCTCGCCGGTAAGAAGAGGGAAAAAATATTTTTTCATCTTCCTTCGCCGGGCAACGAAAATTGACATATCCGCGTACGTATACATGTGCGTGTGTGTATGCATACGGGCCTGTGTATGTGTCAAATTCCATTTGGCGGTTGAGTGTGTGTGCAGCTTCGAGTAGGGAGAGAAAAGCCTCTTGCTCGTGCATTCGACTCTGATGCCGTATACCTCCCCACCTTCCCTTTCCGTCTCTATTAGGTCCGTCGAAAAGGGGTTTGAGTGCATGGTAAACCATGGCGGTTTGTATTATACCAACCGGCCTGCTACTCTCCCTCTCTCTCTCTCACCCTTTTATCTGGACATCTCTGTTACTCACCGAGCCTCCCACGCTACGATTTCCCTTGCTTTATATATGAGCGAGTGCGTTTCGTGAAAATTATATGTGGGAATTGAATTGGTATGCCGACGGCGAAAAATTCGCTTTTACTTTTTTTTGGGAGCAATTATATCAGTATACTTTAGTCTAACGTGGATAGAGAAAAAATTATAATTAGTTACCGGATAAAAATTACTTATGAAATATGTGTGTAGGTTGAAATTGTGGAAAAGCATTTGGCCGAGATTTTAATTTAATCCACTGGACCCGTTGGATTTTAAAAACTGAACGTTAAATTATGTTTTATTAAAATCTCATGTGAAACACTGGGGATGCTCGGCAAATTTGAAAAAAAAAAATTGATGTCCTCGCAATTAGCTCCTTGTATATTGATGAAAATGTAGTTTTTTAAATTCTTTGAAAATCAAAATTAATACTTTAATATACAGCAGCTATTGTACTCAATTTATTAATAATCCGTTGAATTCATATATAATGCATTCTTGTGTAAATAGCATTCTTTGGTGAAATATGCAAAAATAATAAAATAATTAATATTTATTTTCCTTTATATTAAATCTGCTATTTTTAATATGGATAAAATTGATTATAAATGCTGATTCCGTTAATCAGAAAGGCTTATATATTTATTGGCTATTTTTTAAATAGCAGTTGAGATAAACTGCAAAGCCTACAGGCAGTATTTTTTTTACTTTGCAAAGGAGTATTGCAATCGCAACGATTTCGTTGCCAGTGTTGTCTAGTCATTATACTCCGTCTACCTCAAGTTCTCTCCCCCTCTCTCTCTCCCTCTCACTCGCTCTTTCTCTTATTTTCATTATCAATATCTCTGGTTCTTTCTCCTCTCCTCTCCCCCCCCCCCTACCCTCCTCCAACTATATGTCTCTTTCGTTGTTTGACGTAGATTGTTCGGAGCGCTGATGAGAAAAAAATCGAAAAATACGAGTGCCGGATATAAAAGTCCCCCCGCAGAGCGCGGGAGGGATGGAAAGCCCGTAGACACGGAAAAAGTAGAAATTAAAATGTAGAGAGGAGGGTGAGAGGGAGGGAGGGGGGGACGGGGGGGACGGGGGGATATAAACATTGGACGCTGGTGCGCGCGCGCGTCTATCGATTTCGAATATTGTGAATCGAGAAAATAAAATCGCGACAGCGGTATATATACGAGGCACGAGCGCCGGATATTTTGTTGCGTGCGGCTATGTATATATATGTATGTATTAGAT
>UELU01131541.1:0-25170 GCA_900490025.1 Megastigmus dorsalis
TTATTATATTATATAATTATTATTATTATTATTATTATTATTATTGTTGTTGTTGTTTGTTTGTTTATTTAGTCTATATCCTCGAGGGTCACGTACCATGTCGCCCGGCTTCGTCGCGAGCTCATTCCGATAAGAATTCAATTATTCGCAAGTGCCTTAATTTCATGAAATTCATTGAAAAATTTTTCATTCTCAATCGTCCCAAAAATTAAATATATTCGAAGAAAATATATAGGGAAAAATATTGAGTATGATTATTCGTGACGAAGCCGCGCAACGTCGCCAAGTTTTAGACTCGAGGAAGAACCGTGAAATAATGTAAAATGGCGCTTAGCGTGTCAGTGTAGTATAACTGAAATCGTAACGATTGCAATAAAGGAGAATGTTAACCGAGGACTGGTATTATTAACAAGAAATTTATATACATATATGTGTATGTATGTAGGTACATATGTATACATACACACACACACACATATATCTACACGCATACACACGCACACACACACACACACACACAAACACACACACACAGGCGCGTAAATACTTATATGGACATATACTTAAGTGCACACGTATAATAACGCCGTAATCAAGTTACTTTCTGTAGCTGATTTTTCAGGCATCGGGCACTGTGGCAAAAGAAGCAAGTTCGAATCATTATTTTTTTTTTAAGAGAAGCAATCATGAGCCCTAGTTATCATGTTATAGCTATATTAAACCATTAAACCATTGACTTGCGCAATGCAGCTTTCTTTTCTATGTAAAATCTTAATTCTAGACTCACAATCGTGCGTCGATCATTTATACGTATAATTATTAATATTATTTTACTCTTTGTACATACAGCCACCTCAGAAACCTCTTTGATATTGTATAAGTATAATGTAAGAATATTTTTGTATACATACGTTTTCAGTATAGTGCCTATGTACTTATGTACTTTTAATAATATAATTGTCAATAACAAATGTTTGTTTTACTAAATCCTCAACTTTTCCTGTAAGGCTCTACCTTTTTAATGAACGATTAGGTAACTATAGAGAGGTAAACTGATTTTTTTAATCGGTATTTTCTTAGATTTTGTATAAGAAAAATAATATTCTTTTTATTCTTTTTTTCGTTAATTAGAAATGAAGCCGAAAAACCAGTTTCAAAATTTGTCGAGATACTGTACGCGCGCAAAATGAATAGGTTCGTATGTTGTTACAATCCTCACTGTAAATCAAGAGTTCAACAATGGGAGTTTTCTTGCCTTTTAATTTTCGTCCTTCCATTCTTCGTTTACATTACTCGCAAAATTCAGCTAAAAAACTGACGATCAATTTAATGTTGGAATGCCTCGTCGCATGGAGAGGTTTCGTATATGCATGTTACTTAATTTAATCAAAAAGTTAAACAAATTATATCTTCGGTAAAGGTAATCCGATAAAAAGTAATATAGAAATGAATTTTTCATCGAACGCATTGATGTTAATTTCGATTTTTTTTTATCATTTTGAATGACTTTAATATAAGGAATCGACTACTCGAGGTTTTTAAAAGTTTCTGTTTTGAGAACCCTTCTTATCTTTCAGTTTACTAAAACATATTTTTTTTCCATTCGAATTAACCCTTGAAATATAGCAGCTCCAAGAAAATCGAATCGACGGCGTATCGTGAGCCTAAGCAAAACACGTGGGAAAGGTTTGATGGACGCACCCACGGGAAAATGCCATTCAAAGCGCCGAAATGCAACCGACCACTATTGAATTTTTATTGTTCGACGCGCTCGTGTTTGCTTTTGCGATAAATCGCTTTTTATTGGTACTGTATTACCAACGTATTCCACAATTCAAAACAAAATTAACTTCTTTTACTTTTAGATATAAAAGTAAATGAATTCAATCTTACTCATTACTCAACTGCCAATATTAGTATAATATCATAACGATAAGTAAATATTTGTTATTGTTTGATATAAAATAAATCATGTTATTTAAATTTTATTAGGATGCTATATTTTATTATGATCGATTATGAAAAATTATTTTTGAAAATAAGAATATGAAAGAAACATATATCGCCGCGAGCGGCCAATACCTATAGTATCATAATGTATTTTTCATCAAAAAGATTATTTGAAAGAATTGCTTTGTCAATAATCGATATATACACAGGTATACATATATACTTTTGAATAATTTGTAAACAATTTGAAACATTGTACTGCTTTAAAATTTTTGAAAGCATAAATTAATTTTACTTTTGTTATACTAATGTATACTTCATCGCTTTATGTTTGAACTAAATATATACTACTCATTTATCTTAAAAGGTCTCTTTCTTACCGATAGAAGCTTACACACTTACTTGTACAAGGTATACCTCGCGGTGTTAATACCATCTGCTGACAATGTCATTAACTTCCACATTCATAACTGATATAACACATATTATTGAATGAATGGTAACAATATTTATGTGTTATATGTATAGATAAATAGATGTTAATACTTGATGGCTTGATTTCAAAGACGGCTTTTTTCTCAAAGTTACTTGATTTAATAAAGCGATGATTATAAAAACAAATAAATGCATATGTGTTTATATCATAGCATGCCCAAAAATACTTTTTATAATTTTCTAAAGTTCGATATGTTCACAAGGTATAAAATTTGAACCGGCACTGCGTCACTGGATCGCGTAATTAATACATATATCAGTTACTAGTTAAATTGTATCTCAAGAGGGTGACAGCGCAACGTCTACCTCATTTGTCGTCATTGTTACAAGAGTTAGGGTAACCTGTGAAATAGTTATAGGTATATAAGTACATATGTACATCCGAAATTGGCAGATATGGGTCGATCCGATGGCCGGCCCATTGTGGATAGATAGATGTTTATCGAGAGATCGTCTAGATGGGAGCATTTTTCGCAAGCATCCCTTACAAGAAAGTAGCCGCAGAGTAAATTGATTCTGTAAAAATACAAGTCAGAAAAATTAAAGAGATTATAGACATAGCTGGTAGGATCGGTAAGATCGGTTCATTCCGTGCATCGGAAGATAGAGTTTGGGTCGGTGATGCATATCTCATGGGGCGGCCTGCTGAAGGTTGGCGTTTTTTTTTCGTTTTGACTCCCCTCAGCGCGGGACTAAATTGGGCTGCTCGTCTCTCGATAAGGTGGCTAAAACCCTGGGCCATAGCTTTCGTCGTTGAGGCATCGGCGGGGAGCCACAGCGTGGTCACCTCGAGGCACACACCGTATAATGCACACAAGACAGAGGACAAGAGATGAGAAAAGAGAAACTCGGTGTACTCATTGTCCTGTTGCCCTTCGAGAAATCGCTTTCTTTCGCTTAATTTTTTTCTTACGTCTTTCGCAGGCCAAAGTATATTCTTCCGTTGATGTTCTCGCTAATCGCACATAGCTTTGTGAATTTCGCTCGATAAATTTTCAAGTTCTCGCACTAAATGTATTACTCTATCGAATAAATGCTGCTCCAACGTATTGCGTTTCATTAACCATGGAATATCGTCTATACAATTAGATTTGAGTAATTGCATAGTATGTACAGCCTGGGCGGTTCATACATGGTGGAGGAGTAAACAAGATATAAAGGTTGATGCTGCATCGAGAGCAACAATGAACAGCGCGCGCCCTTGCCACTGCCCTTCGTGTATTTTCCGTGCCCTTTATCCACCTCCGAACCCCAACGTTAGCCGATCTCTCCCCCCTCCCTCCCGCCGCTCTTCTATATTTCGCATCATGGAGCATCGCGATTCGCGGTGCACAGTGTGTGTGTGTATATATATAAGGCGATCCTTTCATTGCAGCTCGACGCAGCAGGTGGATGTAAAGTGCAACTCGGGAAAGATCATCGAATTTCGCTCGGCGAGGGCTGCGAGGGCGAGAGCAGAGTTGGGCCCCCTCTCGGTCAAGGCGAGACATTATAGAAGCAGCGCGCCAGCGGCAGCCGCACCGCAATAGACAGAGACAGACCGAGAGAGGGAGAGAGAGGCGCGCGAGGCTCCGCCTCCAAAGAGTGCTGCTCTCTCTCTCTCTCTCTCTCTGCCACGTCGGGGAGTCGAGGGAGCAGAGAGCAGAGAGAGAGAGAGGGGAGAGGAATGATGCTCGCAGTTTGAGGTCCGGGGAGAGAGGAAGAGAGCGCGTCCGAGAGCGGCGCAGAGCTGGCCGTGAAATTAAAACATGACGAGCGAGGGCCCCAAGATTGAGACGCGAGCGGACTGCCGAGGTCCGAGCGATGCGCAGATCGGGTATGAGAGAGGAGAGAGAGAGAGAGAGAGGGAGCCTCGCGGGCAAGTCGCAACTCGCACACACACACACGCGCGCACGCCCCGCACACTCAAACTGTATTTATACATCGGATAAATATTACACTTTATTTCAATCGCCCTTTCCCTCTTGCATTTCTCGCCATTTTTCTTTTTCTTTTTATCTCGCTTCACGTCTATAAGAGTATAACATCAACTCTTGCCTGTTTGTAAACAGTCGTCGATTTTCGGTTCGATTGAGATTTGTAAATGATTTCCTGCGCGCGCGTGAAATCTTCGAAATAACAGACACTTATCCGCCCTGTCAAATCTTCAAACGGCCCATCTGCCTTGTAAAAACCTCGCTTTCGGCTGCTGTCTTTTTACACTTGATGGACAGATATGTATTTGTCAAAATGTGACGCGTGACCTCCTAGCAAACATTCTGATGGACGTGCTCTTAGAAATTAAACAAATTCACACGGATACGGACTATAATTAGCTAAAAAGCATTTAAAAGCATTGGGAAGAAGGATTTACGAAACTAACTTTTGTTATTAATCCGCGGGAGTATATTTAAAAAAATTAATGTAGCACGGAACATTCAATTTTATACTCGTCTATTTATTAAAAAGATTTTTAAAAAGCCGCTTGAATAACGTTGTGTCGCAGTAGGTATGCATAATTGGTGGAATTAATGCAGAAATAAATCTGTCCTCGAATCAAAAAATGAAAAGATGAGTCCGCATTCGAGGAAGATATAATTAATGGAGAAAAAAAAAGAGGAGGAGGAAGAAGAAGAAGGAGAGAAAAAAAAGGATTTAATGGATAAGGCGTTGAGAAAGAAAGAGGCAAATGTGTAAATATCTCTGTTAATTACGTAGAAATTGAGGAGCGGAAGATCGGGCGTAATCGGGTAAAAGCGAGGTGACAGCGAGGTAAAAGCAAATATGTTGTAATTCAAGAGGACTGCGCCGCCAGAGTGGCAGAGAGGTGAAGAGACAAAAAGATGAAGAAGAGAGAGAGAGGAGGAGGAATTTCACGGAATAATCTTGGGAGACGGCCGGACCGCGGGTGAAAAAAAGGATCATATAACACCGGTTAATCGCTCGTTTCGCTCTGTCCTTATCTAATAACAAATGTGCCGCTTTCGTCGGGCCGGTCGCGTGCGAATCCTGCCGAAGCTGTATAATAATCCGCCGCCGCCGCCGCCGCCGCTGCCGCCGCTGCCTCTGTGGCCGCTGCTGCTGTGGCCGTTTCTCGAGCGCGCACCAGCCAGGCACACACCGATCGCCGGAAAGCATCTGATTTATCGCGTCGCCGCCACTGCCGCCAACGAGGATACGACGACGGCCGCCCGTAGAAACTGCCCGCCACCAGCCTATATATGTATATGGCGCACTTTGCCGGAATCCCGGCCTCTCTCTGCCTCTCTCGGAGGCTGCATTTTTCAGTCAGACCCCTGCGGTTCGCTCGGCTCTCTCTCTCTCTCTCTCTCTCTACGCATATATATATATATATATAACCTCCAACTTTTCTCAATCAGCGTCGCCTCTCTGGTCGATCGTCGTCGCCGCCGCCGGCCGTACGTGTCCTGCCTGCGTGATTTCGTGCGGCTCCCGGCCATGGCGCGAGAAGAGCATATACCTATGCGAGCAGCGCGAGCGCGGAGCCTAATAATCCCTCGAGTGGTTGCGCGCGACATTGCCTCGCGGGAACAAAGCCTCTCTCTCTCTCTCTCTGCTGTTTGTATACCTGTGGAAAAGTCGGAGACGAAGACGAAGCTCCGGACGAGTTGCGCAAAGCTCTTTCATAGATTACGCAACGTCTTTATACGTATGCGCATAGGTACATCTTACTCGGAATGCCGTCTCCGTGACTTTTTCTAAAGCTCTCTACTTTAGGACGCGGGAGATTAGAGGGCGACAAGCGCATCGTTATACCTGTATAGAAATAATCTAGTCGGTTGGGCATCGAGCGCCATAAATTACTCATATGTATATATATTTTCTTTCGAGCATTAAGATTTTTGAATCTTGAAAGTCTTGTATACTAGAATTGATTAATAACACCAAGACTACTGAATAGGAATGAAACTATGATATCTTCATGCAAGCAAATTATAAATAAAATAATATTAGTACACTTTTATCATGCTATACTGCATTGGGATTTTGCATTTCTTAAATTACGAGGGAGAATATTAAGAACATTGTATAATAATCGCTTTTAAGGGGTTGCATCAGAATTATTTTACCGATTGAGTTGTGAATAATGAAAAGTTACATTCCCAGAAGGAATTTTAGCATCAGAATTGATTCTCATTTTAAGAAAAAGTCTCATTTAGAAAATTGAAGGGCATAGCGAGTCAAATTCAAAGTGAGACGAAAAAAATTTTTTTAGAATTACCGGCGTTGCAAGTACTTATATATATATTTATCCAAATACATACTAAAGGCTAACTTTCATGTATGTGGTCATTGACTAGTGTTTTCCATTTTTCATAAATCTTTATGCTTTTTTTACATTGATTATTACTTTTTAAAGCTAAAATAAGATCAATTACAATAAGTTTAAGTCTTAAAAAACTTGCTTCGTTCATTGAAATAACCTATACATATTAAATATAAACAATGTTACCATTTACTACATCCATTTCAGGTCATATATTTGGTAACTCTGCGTTTCCTATTCTTTTTAATTTTAAAATATAGATTAAATAAGTAACTATATACAGCGGCAAATACATAAGTTCTTTTTATAATTTTATGCGAAACATTATTTCTGATCGAAGCGAAACATATTTATTAAAACGCAATTATAGAACAATTTCTCACACTAGGCATGACAAACAATGTTGCTTATAATGAAACGATGAGGAAAAAGGCGAAGCGTCAAAAAAATAAATCAAGATGTATCCATAAAGTGGAATTACTCGACGCAGCCAATACTCGTATACACACACACACACACACGGATGTGAATAGCTGAGATCGAGGTTACAGCGCACTAAGCGGCTAGGAATTTATGATCAGTCGAAGCTTTAACACTTTTTCCCCCTAAAAATCTCGAAAGTAACAGGAATGAAATATAAATTAAAGAATAAGCAGGTACAATATTAACGAGCCTCGAAAAGGCCAAATTTTTCTCGTACACACTTAGCCCACAGGGTATATATACCATCGACACACAGCGATTCCTATCTACCCGAATCGTAAAATTATAACCGTAAAAACAAGGAGGAGAAGCGGTCGCATGTCACCTCGTCCACTGTATCATAGGCACAGAGCGAGAGAGATAGAGAGGCGAGCCGAGAAACAGGCAGCAGGAATTTGAACGATGAAGCGCGCGAGCGAGCGAGTCGGCTAAACGCCAATAATAATAATGTACAGCCGCGATCGTCCGCTTCCTTTATGTATATATAAGGTGGAAAGGACACAAGTCCGAGCGGCGCAATCCCCAATAAAAGTGTAACGCGTTCGTGTCCTACAGGCCAAGTGTGTAAATTCGGGTGACTGGAACAATTAGCTGCGGCGGCGTCGGCCAGAGTCGGGTCCCCGGGCCTAATAGTCGCTATACGGTGGCGCGTAGTAGTTTCACCTCTCGACAGAGGACCAGAGAGTCTCTGCGCTTTATATGGAGGCCGTGCCGGTGCGCGTGCGTTTGAGCTAACAAGTGTTTGAGAGGGACCGAGGGAAAATACCTGTCGAGCCGTATCCTCATCAGCGATTATTATTATTTTACTGCGGATGACGAAAGCGCTATATACAGGCTTTCCTTCTCCTGCAGCTCCCGCATATTTAAACGCCTACGAGCCGCTCGGGACTGCTGCTGCAGCCCGAGACCATACCCAAGAGATGGACCTATCCTAGTCTCGATCTCATTTGGCTTTGCGCTTGACGCCTGATCATCTCTGCGTAGTTCCTTATCTGGCACGATTCCAAGCTTTGCACCAACGATTTCCACGACATCAATCCAAGTTCAACTTATATATATATTATTAGTTGCTAGAAATACATTAAATATATTCCAAGTTTTTCAAATTGAACATGCATCAGTGCAATAGCTGCGGATAAAGTACAGGAAACTGGAATATCGGATGATGGCTGTGTAGATGTATATATGTATATGCAAAGGAAAGGATGATGTAGAGGAAAGAGCAATCGGGCAGAAAAAGGGACGTAGAAGAATAAGAGTGTGGCGACTGCCTATAGTGACTATGGTGACTACGGTGCGCAAGCGTACATATAACCCATGTCGAGGATCTTTACGAGCGGTAGTTCGGGACTTGGGGCGACATGTCGCAGGCCCGCCAGTCGCCGCCTAATCCCACAAAGCCTTCGCCGCGCGCGCAAACCCATCGTCCGGTCCACTCCGGACTTTCTGGCCAATTTAGCCGTGTGCTCGTGGGACTCGGACGCGGCATGCGACCATGCATAAAACATAAAACGCTTCGCATATATGTACATACACACACCTTATAATCCGGAGGTGAACCTATGATGGTGTTCTCTGTCGCTTCCGCAGCCCCACGCAGACCAGTTGATCTCTCTTTACGCTCGTCGAGAAGTGGGAGCACATTATACGCACCTGCCTAG
This sequence comes from Megastigmus dorsalis, assembly GCA_900490025.1. Classification (NCBI taxonomy): domain Eukaryota; kingdom Metazoa; phylum Arthropoda; class Insecta; order Hymenoptera; family Megastigmidae; genus Megastigmus; species Megastigmus dorsalis. The sequence goes on from UELU01131541.1 coordinate 8,857, forward strand.
TGCAGTGTAGTTCACAGCAGCCTGCGATAGAGCATATTTGTAGGTCTGGCGCGTAGGCTGAGAAGAAAGGGCCGAGAAACAGGAAAAGCGTCCGTTTCCGCTATCTGCCCCGGCGGATCAAGCTTTGGCTCCTGCTTTCCGTCATTCCAGCGACTGCCTGGAAAAGCTTCACACGCTTTAACCTTTTCAAAGTGTAAATAATCCTCGAGAAAAATTAAATTTCAATCGATAGAATAGTGAAAATTTTTATTGATTGTTAAAGTTAGGTATCATTTTATAATTGAGGGAATGAGTTTATCTACGTCGAGTGACGATGGTTTTATTAATATTGTAATATAAATATACTTTCATATAATAGAGTTATATCAGCACTCTAACAGAGTTACGTACACATGCTCAAACAGTTATAATTAATGACAGTTATCGAGGAGTATGCGGTAAATTAGAAAAAAATGCTTCGTCATGAGTTCTACATTTGTCATCTTTGCAAAATAACAAACAAGATAATACATCCAAAGAATAAATCTAAAAGTTTGTCTTTTCTATAATACATATGAACAGTATTGATAGCATCTCACGCATTATTGGTCATGCTGCAGTTATTTTAAATTCCGTTGGAAAAAGGAATTCCCATCAAGTTTTTCAATTGTCTCCAACATCTGAAATGTCACAAGTACCATTGCTATTAAATATTCGTTTAGAATTTTGGTAAATAGTACGAATGCATAGCTGAAAGAAACTCAAGAATGTCTTCGTTTGGTCTTTTCACTCGTCGATAGTCGAAATTAAGCATTGGATCTCGTTCGGCAAAGCAACGGTGCAGAAACGTTCACACACATAAAATTGTCTTTGAAATTCGTAAAAAGCAGCGCTCGATGCCGTGTATAAGACGCCGAGGCGGGATATGTATCTATCTGGCTGAGAATTGGTGGGCACCCAATAGTCCGAAAAGGTCGCATTGAAAGAGGACAGAACGCTTAGACGCATAGGCGCAAAAAAAAGCGAAGAGGAGAAGCCTCGACGACTCACAATAAGCTACACATGTGAGGGCATTCGAAATAGAAGAGCTCCGCGCGGAGAATGTAAAAGGGAGCAGCGGAGGAGAGAAAAATAGGGAGACCCGAAGAATAAAGGCGAGAACGAGGGACGCAACCTGCTTCACGAAAATTTCCGAGCGCTGGAAGTCGGTAGCTATACATGTATATACTTATAGGTACAGCTCTCTCTCTCTCTCTCTCTGTGTGGAACGGTTGAGGTTTGATCGAGGGCTTGGGCGCGCGGACGGAGGAGCTGACGGCGAGCACATCGGCGCAACAGGTAGCCAAAGCCGCGCTACAGGGACGCACATTGTCGGAGCGCATTTTTCCTGAAATCCTTTTCACGCGGCATATATACACATCGTGTATACACGAGTTGGAGCAGAAACGAGGCCGAGGCCGAGTTGGCCGGGAAAAAAAGGGAGAGACCGAGTGAGAGAGAGAGAGGAGACGAAAGGACGGAAGGGAGCGCTCTGACTCGCCCCCGCCCCCCGCGGCCCTTGTCCAGAGCTACACGCTATATACACGACCTGCTCTCTCTGTGTGAGTGTGTGTGCGTGTTGGTCCTTTTCAGAGGGGGGGCATAAAAGGCCCCGCGCGCGCGACCGACTATTATTACGCGGTGCGCGTGAAGCCGACAATGGGCCGACTTTGGGGCCCGGACTGTATATAGGAGGACGGGGGTGGGGAGAGAGACCGAGGAACGCGCATTGTGCGAATGACTCGCACAGCTCGTCCGAAGGCGGCGGTAATTCTTTCCTCTCTCTGGCTCTCGGCTCCTTCTCTCCTCCTTCTCTTCCTCCTCTGCGCGCCTTCCTGGGATTCGGCGGATAGATGTCTTCATTAGAGGCCCCAGCTTCGAACGAATCGCACCCAATATATACCGCAACCGAACCCACGCGCTTATACACACAGGATTTATGTCCACTTTTTTGTTTCCTCCGATGCCTCGCTTTTCCAACAGCTTCGTTCCATCTCTCCCTCTCTCTCTCTCTCTCTCTCTCTCTCTCTCTCTCTCTCTCTTGCACACAGACGCAAACACAAACACACAGACACGCACAGAGGCAGTGCTCATCGCGCTCTTTAACTTATGCGGACTTTTACGATCCTACCATAGGCATGGAAAGGCGCGCGCGAGCTCGAGCACCTTCGCGTAACCTGTTTTACATAAATAACGAGCCTTTTCGATCTGCTTAATAGCGGCGCTCGCTGCGCAACGGTTTTTCATTTGTATTCCTTCCTTTTTCGTGCGAGTGCAGCTGTTTGGTATAAAAAAAAAAAAGAAAATAACGTCCAAGTGAATTGTACAAAGTTATCGGGTATCGCTCGCGTTGTATCTTGTATGTACAAACGACTTCGGAGATTCAAAAATACTCCATCCCACCGAGTATTACAAGTGTAGCAATATGACTTTTAGTGACAGGTTCATTGGAAGCCAGCTGCACGCTAAATTTGTAGCGCGTTAAAACTGTTGGCTTTAAGGAGAAAACCATAGGGATTAGTGGGCGTCGACTGTTTTTTTTCCTTGATCGATAACGTGACGAATGGCGCGCGTATAGCAAACTGCTCTAATCTGGGAAACACTGGGGCTCTGACAAAGTCAACCGAACAATAGGAGCAAATTTGACTTGTCCTTTGGCTGGCTTTGGTCTCCGGCTCGATGCCTCGCTGCTTTCTACTTTCTGCTTTTCGGCTCGGGGGCCTTCAGAAGACCGAGAGAGCGACCGAGTCCGTGTCCTTCTGCGAAGGATCGGGGCATTCTTGCGCGCTCGGGAATTGACTTCTTTGGCCTTTTTCCATTGCCATCAGCGCGCCTGTGTATAGCATCACGGAGAAAGAAAAAGGAGACGCGCGGCTGCTGCTGCTGCCGATGCAGGCTTTCGCTCGGTTAGCTGCGGCGTGACCAATCGGGGTAGTTTTTCAGCGGTTTAACGGCTAACGTGGAAAACTCGACGCCAGATCCAATAAGTAAATGCCGTTGAAAAGTTCCACGCTTATTGCCACCGATTCTTTCCCGAGATTTCACGTGCTCATTCAGACCCTTGTAAATTCTTTGATGCTTCTATATCTATTTAGGCAACAATGTCTCAAGCCGATTACGAACGCTCGATTTTGAAAAATCAAGAACGTCTCGCCTTCTGTACATAATAATCTATTTTTTTTTTTTCATTTTGTTTCTTTACCTGTATCTTAATGTACATACTCTGTGTAATAATTCAAGATTGAAAAGTAGTAATTTCAAATATCTGTCCATCTTCTTTATATCCTTATGAAAAATAAAATGACAATTACTGCGGTCATATACGACAGGACAGGATGATGTCGATCATTGGATATTTCCGATCACTCATATTTTATTATGCTACTTATATTAAGTTCAGTGTTTTGAATAATTATACAAAATATCTTAGTTTACAGCAGTTTTTTATCTAAGGAAGTATATTTATTAAAAGAGATTTTTCAATATTTTTTAATATCATCAAACACTGATAGTTTACAGTTATTATAATATTTTAGAAACTTTAAACGTACAAAAATTAAAAAAGAATAATGAACAAAATGTTGCGAATTTGTTTAATCTTATTAAATAATGGCAGTCTGAGAAAATGGGATTGAAGTCACTTTTAACTTATATCTCATTTAAATCTTATTTAAAAAACTTATATAGTTGTAGTATTACGAACATCACGTACAAATAATATTAATCACCAACTAATTAAAACTTGAAAAATGTATACTATAAAAGTGATTATTCTTCTTTTATTTAAGTACTTATTATTTTTATTTTATATGAATAAATTTTGATCGGAATTGTCTCAGCGCTGAGGGTAATTTTGGTCATTTACAACTTTTTTACTTCAGCCTCGAATCAAGATAAATCTTTAATTTTATAAATGTGCAAATTTCAAAACTTATTGCAATTAAAGAATACCTGTAAATGAATGCTCCTCTATATAAAGTTATAATTTTAAAATTATATACAATTGTTACAATAATTTTTGTCATAAACAAAGATGTACAAATACTTTATGAGATCATCTTCCATTATAATTATAAACAAATACAAAAATTGATGTATAAGTAGTTTATTTATGAAAATTTGTTACATAATTCATGTATAGTTTTAAAAAAAATGTAAGTTTTAAAAATTATTTTATTATTACTTCAAGTTCAAGCTAGCCACGAAATAACTCAAGATGTTTGAATAAAAAAAACTCAAGATATCTTTATTGATTTGTAATTACTACGAAAAGAAATAAAAACTATCCTACATTAAATTGACGAGTCAGCCATCTAACTATCGATTTACGATTCATTAATTATTAAAATATTTCCTAAAAAAGACAAAATATCGAGATTTCATAAATTTCAGTTTGATCCCTAGGCTGAAAATAATGTTTCATGCAAAAGATATTACGTGCAATTTACCTATTAGAATATCTGCGCTGCCTCTCAAAGTTTCCAGTCAATCGATGGTGTTCATGATGAAATAGGTTTAAAAACCTTATTGGTGGGATTAGTTTACAGCGACCTCCGGCCAATTTATTTCCATAAAATTTATTCCTATATAAATAAACAATGTATATTATTTATACACACTCTCGCTATAGCGTGGAGCGGTGCAGAAAAGAGGTAAAGCGGCAAAATAGGGAAAAGCAAGGTGTGAGTCGAATGGGAGGGAATGAAGCGCGCAGAGTCGCGCTGGTGGAAGCTGGCGGCAAGATGGGGATCGCGCGGCGTTTTTCTCCCATCGACGCCAAGATCGGCTATCGACTTTGCAAGTCAGCGGCCGCAGCCTTTGTTCCATATTTATTCTGCCCGCGGCTCCGTGGAGGAGAGAGAAAAACCGAAATTGATTCTTCTTTGCGGCAGCTCCTCTGCCTCCGGGAGCTGCTGCTGCTGCTGCTGCTGCCGTTCTCTCTCTCTCTCTCTCTCTCTCCCACCCCCAAGAGATAGCCGCGAGCAATTCGCCGCGCTAATCCAGCGGAAAGTGCAGGTGGAAAGATGCTGTGCCTCTCTCTCTCTCTCTCTCTCTCTCTCTCTCTCGCGCGCGCTCTTTCACTTGCTCCGGCACGGGATTATGATGTCGATGGCGTTAATTCGTCGTGACGTCGCGCTTTTTTGGTCGGCGAAACAGAGGAGAGACGCGATCGAATGGAAATTAAGTGGTGTTCTCCCTCTCGTACTTCTGTTTTTCACCGAGAGTGCAATATAGCTGTGTAGCTGCTGCCTGCCTTCCTCCCTTCTCTCTTCACTCTCTCTCTTTCTCTCTCTCTCTTTCTCTCTCTCTCTCTCTCTCTCTACCTACGTTGCGGCTGGACGGACTTCTTAGGGCCGCTTTTGTTTGGCTTCGACGCCTTTATTTACGAGATGAATTGATTTATGGATTTCGCGTTTAAACGTGGAATTCCGTTTTGAACAGTCATTACCTTTGCGGCGAGCAAGTTAATTGCTGCGACGCGGTTGTATTATTATTGCAACAGGTATATATATATATACCTATACGAACGTGTGCGCGGTCACTTTTAAATTGCGTGCAGAGCTGCTGCTGTTGCTTTTGCTGCTACTACTGCCGTTGTTGCTGCTGCCGCTGGAACGTATAAAGGTGTTCTTTTGTGTAAGCGGGCCTTTGGCTTATTATCACGCGATTTTCGAGAAGTGAATTTGCACATCATCGCCTTAACGGGAAACTGACTGCCGACATTATCTCTTCAAAATTTACTTTCTTCTCCTGTTCTTTCGAAATTTCTCCATTAGCATTCGTCAAATTTCGGCTTGGATTCCCCTTCTTTTCTTCTTCTGTGTTGAGAAAGAATGTGCAAATATATTATACTCTCTAAATTAATTCTATTGAAAATTTCACTGATTTACGTAGTGAACGTTGTACCGCTAGAAAATTAGTCAAAACTCACTAAATTGTAAATGGTTGCCATAATTCATTATCATTCTAGTGAAAAAAAATTGTTATTAATGTAAAAAAATTAAGTTCGCATTGAACAATCGCGACATAACGAGTAAAACTTAATCTCTAAAGCGCGCAGGCATAATTTACTTTATCTGATAGAATTAACAACTTTGAATTTTGCGTGGTTGGAACATTGTATAAACTATTTTTCGACCTCTAACATTATTCATTACATGATACAATAAAATAAAATTAATTAAGAAAGACTGTAATAAGTTAAAATCCATTAAAATTGATTTACCTCGTTCTCTTTTGATTATAAATATTGAGTTGAGAATTTAGAATGTTACTTCGTATTTTATATCAATTGATGTTGATATAATAAGCAGTAAAAATATAGATCAATACCAAATATTGAAGTAGCATTGTATAATTTGTAAAGGCGATTCGCAACCGCCGTCGTATGTAACAGGTCATGACGGCGCAACGGTAATAAGGGCTCGACTTCGCGTGCAGAAGGATGTAGGTTCAATTTCACTCTCCGACCGGATTTTTTCAGAAATGTTTTAGCTTCAAAAATTAACTACTAATGTGTACTTTACATAATTAACGTAACTTTACAGAATTAAATTAATAATGAAAATTAAAACTATTCAATTAGAAAATGTACAATAATGTACCGCGGTTAAATTTTAAATTTGAATTCAGTAGTAATAAGCTGTGCATAAACACGCTTTTTTAGTGTACATATCCACTAAAATCAATAGTAAAATCTATTTCACTCAGGTTTTTAGTGAATTTTCACTATTCCATAGTGATCGTCTTTTCACTTTGTGAAATATTCTATAGGCATTATTACTAGTGATTTTTCAGTAAAGAAAATTAAAGATAAAATTTATCGGTTATTGGTTAATTGTAAACAAGATCCGCAGGTGAAAGTAATAAAGGTTGTAAATAAAAAGATATCTGAGAATTTGTTTATATCTATGAAATGATTACACAGAGAAGTTATACTCTAAATCTTAAAAATAGAACTCTGATTTCTTCCAGAATGTTGAAAGTTATTTGGTGAAAAATTGTAAGAATTCAATACTTAACTACAATACACGATAACATATAAAAAATATTCTCTACTCTTGTCCAGTAAGTAAGAAACAAGCGCAGAAGGAAAAGTATTTTTTCTTCTCCAAAGATGCTTTTAAAATCCGACTAGAAAGAATAATGCCATTATATTTTCTTATCAAATCCTCAATATCGCCAGTTGGCGAGTAATCCATCACGAGAATAGTCTTAATTCTGAATCTTATGATAAGATTTCCTTCTGTACACGTTAAAAGGGATTTCCTTTGAAAAATAAGCAATGGAAAAGTGACTAGAACGCATTGAAAATGTGTAAAGCGACATTTGACAATCTAACTGGATGAAATAAACACAATGATCTCGATAGAGATCCGAGTTTGTAAGTATTTATGTAGCCTCATCGGTAGAATGTAGCAATTCACGATGCTCGGTTTTAGTCATGATTGATTTAGCTCGGACACAATGGTGCAGCTCGAGCTTTGGTACCAAGAAAAAGGTAGAAAATCAGGATATTTAAAAGTAGAATGGAGAGGATAGTTGGCCGTGGAAAGCCAAAAATTCCCTATTGTGTTGTCGGTTGATCCCACGCAGGCCAAGCAGCACGAGGAGAATAAAAATCCGACAAGTTGAAAAGCGTCTCTCCGAATGGAAGGTCCTCTTGCAAAATTCGTTAGCACTGCGCAGCCGAGTGAGAGAGGAAGAGAGGAGAATAAGAGACTCGCGCCTGTAAAAAATGCACCAGCATCAGTTGAGAGAGAGAGAGAGAGAGAGAGGGGCTGCAGAGAAGATTCTCGGGAGCGTTGGTCGGCAAGTCCCAGGGGGTCTAGCGTGGCCTCGACCACGCCTCGGTCAGTCATTATATTCTTCGTGTACGCAGCCTCTCCCTCTCTCTCTTTCTCTCGGCTTCTCTCGACAAAGGACCGCACGATTTTTCACTGTCGAAAATGCCTGCAGTGGCGCGAGAGCACCGAGAAACAGAGAAAGAGAGAGAGAGAGAGAGAGGAACGAGTCTGTATGGAGAACAAGAGGTGGAATCCACAGCGGCCGACAATCACGTCGTTTTCTCTTCCCCCCGCGGGGATTAGCCGGGGCGCGCGCATTAGCGCTCATTAGTCGAAGCCCGTCCAATTTTTCCCCGCGAACTTCGACTCTAATCGATTTTCTCACTTCTCCTAATACACGCGTATCCATCCCGAGCGCGACAGAAACTTGCGCTGCGGTCCGCGCGTCTCGGTGCGTACATAAACAAAGGACCGCGCGCGCGGAGCTCATTATAAAGCTGGCAAAAAAGTGCGGAGCTCCGAAAAACACGTCCGCGAACTGTGGGACGGGGGTCGAGAGAGGAGAGCATACAGCGGCCAAGTACGGATGTAAAGCTGTCGTGGGTCCGTTTGCAGCAGGGGCCTCGCTCGCGTGGCTCTCTTCTCGCTCCTCGTAAACGAATTTGTTCCGTCGACGCGCGGTCCATTCGCCGCGGCGAGAGAGACAGACAGTGAGAGAGAGAGAGAGAGAGAGTCTATACAGCGCGCAGAGGAGTGGACTTTACGACCCGGTCCGCGCTCTCGCAAGCAGCTCATTACAGCGCGTGCAGCCCAGTCTTCTCCTGGGAGAGCAACGGATCTATACCAGCCTAACGCTCCGCCGCGCGAAACACGAGGATCGACTGCGGCGGCGGCGACGGCAATTAAGCCGCGATACATCTTTATTATCGGCCGCCTAGTCGACTCTCGCTCTCTCACTCTGTGGTTCCCCTACTTCCTCCGTCGGCCGCGCGATTAGATGACACACATTGTTTTCGGGGCCCATGAGAGCTACGAGAGCCGACGCCGACGGTTTATTAGTCAATGAGCGGGCCACACGAGATTTATTTTACGAGCCGCGGCTTTCGAGAGAGAGAGAGAGAGAGAGAGAGAGACTAGAGACTCTCGCGCGTCGCCTCATGCCTTCGTTCTCACGCGTGCTCCCAACAATGAGCCGCGCAGCACACCAACGTATACGTATATATATATATGTGTATATATATCTTTCTCGCTTCGCTCCGAGAGCTATTTTGTATTTGTGTGCACGAGACCGCTTCTACACTGGCCGGATCTACCGTATTCTTCTACATTTTCGTGGCTTGATTACGGTGTGCTCTGCAACTCGTGCCCGATTATATAAACTCAACGGTTCGCTCTATCCACACCAATGGAAAAGATACTTTTCTCTTGGATTGTAAATCAGGTACGGCCAAGATACTCAAATGGAATAAAGATGTTTCAGCGGCGCATTACCGAGCTACTTCCAAAGCTGACCGATAGGTTTAATCGGCTAGTAAAGATCTTGAGATGCCAGCCGAACTACCTCGGAGGAAAAAAAAAATAAACAAAAACCCTTTTTCCTATACCTATATAAAAGTCAATCTTTTTGCATCTTATCGATAAAAAGGGAATGAGATTTGACGAGGTTTACAACTTGAACCTGTTGCATCTCATTAGATATAATAGCTTCCAAAACTTCAAAAGTCAAGGAGTATCGAGCACGATATATATATGCATGTATGTAGAAGTAGAAAATAAGCAAGGAAACTAAAATAAAGGTATAATAAATGACAATAAGGACGTGGAGAAAGAGGAGGTTGGAAGAGGCTGCAGGAGGGACGAGTATAGGTATATACTGCAGGGGCAGAAGGGCCGAGCGCGTGCTCGGGGAACTGAGGCGAGTGTTGTGCGGCCGCGCTGCAGCAGAGCAGAGAGTATATATACAGGGAAGGGAGAGTCGGGAGTCGCAGTCTGCGGGCCCCATGCTCTCTCTCTCTCTCTCTCTCTCTCTCTTCTCTTCGGAGGTCTTCGCGCATCTTCGCGTGGGGCGAGGCCACCATGTTCTCGCTTCTCTCTGCGCCAGCACTGCCACAGCTCTCGCTTCTCGCGCCCGCCGTGAGCCGAGCTCAACACGCTTGCACGCGCGCTTCTTTCCATCGCGGCGAACGACCGACCGCTCCGCGCCTCTCCCCCTCTCCTGCCTTCGGCAAACCTTGCTAACTCGATTACTATATATATATACACATGTGTATTCGGATTTCCTTCGTTTGTTGTAAATTGTTTATTTGTACCGATGAGTCGAGATAAGTTTTTTTAACATTTGTTTTACCTCGCTGCCGTTTGTAATTGTTGCCATTTTATGCGTGAAAATGTAATTTGAATAGTTGGGCTAAACTTGACGGGTTTTTGCGGAAAAGAATCGGAAAATTACAATATATAGTTTTTTTCTTTCCTGTCTTCACACCTTTTCGTTAGGGTGAAGTTAAGAAAAACCGAAGATTGACCAGGGCTGCTAAAATTAGTTGGTCGTTTATTCGAAAATTTTTATTTTTGCTTTGAAAAAGACACTGTCTCGCATTTCTTGCAATATATTTTGGTTTCTTACTTACAAGAAGCTTCTGCAATCAAAGTTAATAATAGCGTCGTAATCCATTAGTAGTTTCTAATCTTGCAATATGTCTATCCGTTATCTCATTTGAAAACCAGATTTTCTGAATCTTTCCAACTGCAGCATATCTTAAAATAGGACCAGATATATGAAGATAGTCGAAGCTAAAAAATTACGAAAATTTTCACGTGGCGAAACTGAAGTCCCCGGCCTATAGTTGCGCCGACAGTTCAACAGCTGCCGAACATCGTTAGTCATTCGACGATTTTCTCCCTGCAGCGGCAATCAGCATTGGTTTCGCTCGAAAATCTAGTCTCGAGTCTGTTTTCCAAGTCGAGGAACCATGACTTATTGGACCCTCCTACTTTCGGGAAGCTCCGTTCACGCCGATGTGTGCGTTTCAGCAAAGTAGCGTAAAAAAAATAAACTCGACTCCTCTCTCTCTCTCTCTCTCTCTCTCTCTCTCTCTGTCTGTCTGTCTGTCGCACGAATAAGTATCGAATTCTTTCTCCGGCTCCGGGTCAAAGAAAATTTCCTGCCACTGTCATAGGCTGTAGAACGTAAAGGCCGGTGACAACGCGACGCGGCGGCGGCGGCTTCTTTTCTTCCACATTTCTCCGAGCGCAGCCGACGAACAGACGAGCGAAAGCATATATATATACACATATATCTTGTATACAATCTATACGTGTTGGACTGTAGAATTTCGGGTTTCCGGCTCTGGCCTTTTTCGTCCGGGATCGCTTTCTGCCGTTTTGTTCCTATATACACGCGAGGCAATTCTTAATTGGGTGTCGCGACTCTCGTTCTACACATACACATTGCATCCGATCTTGACTCGATGCGTGCGCAGCAGGAACGGAAACTCCTATACGAGCCTCGGCGGCTCTTTCGATCATCGTCGATTACCGAAAGCCGTTACGCGCAAAAAATAGGGGATTCAAAGTGCAGCAGGAGCAGCGGCACGGTGTCGATATCCCGTGAAATAATGACGCCTAAGTAGTGGAAGAGCTGCGGTGCATAGGAAAAACCAGCGTGCGCCTACCGAACGATGAGAAGATCCGCACTACAGGAATGCACTTGCAAGCGTAGCAATAGAAAAAGGTGCAGGCGCGCTGCGGCGTAAATCAGCGTCAATAGTCGAAGCTCGAGCCCGTACGCCTCCCTCGCTGTACAGTATATATATATATATAGATAACGATCGGAGTTGACGCTAGGAGAATCTCTCTTTCTTGCCCGCGCAGAGCTCCGGCATCTCGCTTATAGGCATGGGACAGCGGCGCGGCGAAGGTGTGCGGGAATCAATCGAGTCGAGCGATTTTTTCCAAAGCCGCGCGCGGCCCGAGCTTTCCGGAATCGATGCGCCGCGGCGGAGGCGCTGGACTAAAGCGAATTACGGGGATAGGGGAGGGGATGCAGCAGCAGCAGCAGCAGCAGCAGCAGCAGCAGCAGCAGCAGCTATGGCGATTCGAGCTGGTGCAGTGCTTTTCTCACGGGCTGCACATCCGAGAGCCGAGAGCCGAAGGGAGGCCTGTAATAACAAGAGGCGCCGCTGTCTGCGGACACTCCTAGTCTCACTATCTCACTCGAAAGAGCGACCGCTCTCCTCTCTCATCGGCTCTTTCTGAAAATCCCAAGAAACAAGAAACAAATTACCTCGTCAGGAGATGTATATACGCGGCGAGCAAAAGAGAGAGAGAGATAGAGAGAGAAACTGCTCGACAGGTGCAGGTGCGTTCTCTTATATAGTTCGAATTATATAGTGCAAATCCGCTGCTCATTGACCAACAGTATTATAATTGTTATACAAGTATTTGAAGGAATGACTGACTTTGCACTGTGAAAAATTGGAGAGAAAGCATTGATTGTATACTGATTCAGCTTAAGAGAGTGCAAGGTTGTATACCTTTTATTGCAAGGGACCATCTCGGGATCCAAATAAATACATATATGTACATGTGTATTAGAGATCGATTCTCATCTCGACCATGGATTTAAATCTGTATATTCAGTAAAATAAGCTATACACATCCTATATCCTATATAGATGCAAAATATTTCGATACCAAGCTGAGCCACTTAATCGCAGCTGCGCTTGCACGGATATATGGTATATTATATGTAAATTCGCACTCGGATAACGCGCATAGAAACAGAGAGTATAAGCGTAGACGGGAGAATTGAGTAATTATACGAGAGAAAGAGAGAAGGAGGACGAGATGAGCTGCGCGAGATGGAGCAAATTAGGGGCAAAAGCTAGGGAAGAAAGCGCTGGCATGAGAAGACGAAAGCGGACCAGGCAGCAGATGCAACAAGATCTTTGTTGGATCGGGGACAGGGGCCTCGGGGGCCATTTCAGCTCCTTTTGCCGACTTGACTTCTTCATCCACCAGCAGCGGCAGCAGCAGCAGCAGCGGCGGCGGCAGCATCACCTCTCTCTCTCTCTCTCTCTCTCTCTCTCTCTCTCTCAGTCTGTCCGAAGAGGCGGCGGCGGCGGCCGAGGGGCTAACGAAGCGAGCGACGGCGTAGAGGACTAGCGCCCTGCGTGTCGGCCGAGGCGGCTCTTTTCTTACCTGATCAGCGAGAAGAAAGGTGGGGAGGAGAGAGAGAAAGAGAGACCGAGGGGAAACAAGGCCGGGGCTCTGTATCCACTGTACAGGTATATCTGTATATACACGCGACCAAGGCACGCACACTGACGCAGGCGTCGGCGGCGGGAGACGAGCGTGTGCCCCTCGCAGCGGGTCAGCACACATCGAGCTGTTGAACGATAAACCGGGAGAGCTCGCGTCCGCTGCCCTTGTATGCGCGAGATGAGAAACACTGAAATAGCCAAGGAGGACAGAGAGAATTAAGGCGGTTAATGAGCTAAGCCGGGATGCCGCGCCGGGGGGCCGAAAAGCCGCCGAGCCAACTGTAATGCAATGCGCGCACGCACACACGGGCAGCCCTTGCCAAAGTCCTCCGGGCCTCCTTGCCCGAAACCTATCTATATATGTATAATGTAGGTGGCTGCAGCGAAGTGACTTTTTGAATTTTTAACGCCTTCCGATCGCGGCTCTCGTATCTCGGCTCGGCTTGGAATCCACCGAATGCCCACTAAATGTCCAAGTGTCCGGTGTTCTGTACGTAAGGAATGGTATACCGATTAACTAATAATTAAGAGTATTAATTCCTCATAATTTTCTCAATGGGCAAAAAGAAATTCTATGCCTACATCTGGCGCTATTTTAATTGTTCCGATATCAGATTGAGCTTTCTAATAGAACGACGCAAAACTAATTTCAGTGATGAATTTGCTTTATAATTTCAACAAATTCCGACTAAACATTATAGAATATTAGAAAATATTTAAGGGGAAAATATGTAAAGGATACACAGGTCATTTTCAATCTTTGAACAAACAATTTCTGTACGTTCAAAGAAACTGGTGTAACGGCTTGTGTAACAACAACCACAGTATCAAGAATCCTACATAGTTATAAATTATGTAATAAGATTTTTGGTGTTCATTATAGATGAGCTAATAAAACATTATCTTTTAACAGACTCCCGTTCTTAAAGGACATGACGAGTAAGATCTGGTTAGAGCAAAAGCCTATTTACTCATTGTAAACACGAATCTACGGTATGTATATATATATATATATATCCCCCACTAATTACAATGTCGATTCGAAAGCACATCGTATCGACCTGTTGAATTTATTATTAACGATACAAAAGGAAAGTCAATTATCTCGTTAATAAAGAGTTGAAAAAACATTGATGATGACTGAAAAGGAATGCCAGGGAGCATAAGAGAGAGGATATCAGCACGAGACCGGCCGCATGAAGCTTGGGTAATCTCGAAAAAGTATTATTCATGTAATGTGATTCGGTGGTTCGCCGCCGCCGGACAGATTAAGTCGTTTGGAAAAAGCGACCGGCAAAGTTGAGTTGAGCTCGAGCCCTGTTCTCTCTCTCTCTCTCTCGCTCTTGCGGCTTATGTTATTATGCCTCCTAGGGCTAAAGACAATTAACCGCCGACAAAAGAGTCCGAGAACAAATCCATTGTTCGGAGTCGATTTCATTTCGGGTATAGTTTCGATCGAGCTCGCACGTCCAACACAAATAAATATGTATATACATGCCACGGACTCACGTTGTGCGCTTTGTTCATCAAATATATATATATATATATGTATAACCTATACATATAATCGTGTACACGTGTGTGTATATATACACGTGTGCTTGAGCATGTAATTTCTTCGTCACGTGTGGTTTATCGACTCCGACATTAGCACACGCAATGCAAAGCGATTATCGTTGTTTTTGTTTTTTTCTTTATGCCCGTAATAAGAGAGTAGCCCAGATGCAGTGTGATAACTTCATCTTCCTTCGCGATGAGGCTTTGTCGACGCTTATACTTAATAGCATGGATGTGCAGCGCTTAATGAAGGTGTATTCCCCGCTGCCACACGACGCGGACGCTCTCGAGGAAACATGTCTAAGCGCAGTTTACTCGCGGTCATGCATTATTTCACATTTTTACTCTATCTATATAGATTCGCTGCGTCTGAAAATAAGCTATTTCACTTCGATTTCTTAATATATATACATATGTGTCTAATAAAGGATTAAAGAAATATTAGTACTCGAGTAGGAAATAACATAAATTTTTATCCACTTTTACTGATTAAATAATCACTGAAACTTACAGTTGCACCACATGCAGTCTGTATCTAAAATTAGTCCTTTATAAGACTACAATAATGAATAATATGAGGCGTTTGTTTGATATTGATCTTAGTATAGGAATATAAAACGTGTTTTAGGAAACGATATAAGCCTCATAAAACTTTAGTTGTAGTTAAAGCAAATCAATTCTATACCATTATAGGAATATAAATTTCTCTGCGTCATGTGCAATCATAAGTTTAGTTCCGACTCTTTTTATTTTTCACCCAATTAATTTTTTTAAAGATCAATTCCATATAGAGTATTTCGCCTTGATACTCTAAAAGAGACACATTATTACTTACGGTGAATAATTGGCGATTTAATAAAATAAAATTTACTTTGGTACATACGAGTCAAACTTACGAAAGTGAAATTAATAAGTACTCCAACGTATATTTCTCTGTACATAAAATTTACCGCAACTTCATACCTTAACGCGGTATACATTTTTTTTTTTTTTTCATCAGCGAACCTTGCTTTTAATCAAGTGTATTTGAATACTTTTGCAAAAGTACTTCACGCGGTCGCAATTACTGGGCTCGAGTAAATTTCGGCCAGGATATATATAAATGCACGCACATAATAAGCGCGGAGACAGGTTGTTTTGAAGAGAGAAAGCATTGTAAATGAAATCTAAATTTAAAATCTCTATTTCCAAAGAGTGAATTCGGCCAGGCAGGCCAGGCAAGCAGGCACAGGCAGGCAGGCAGGCGCGCGCGCGTCGTACGTGGCAGAACAAGAGAAAAGCGATAGAGAACGATAGAGACGTATGAGAGTTCCGTGGAGTAAAGAGAAAGGAGGAGAGATCGAGGCAGGCAGGCAGGCAGGCAGGCAGGCAGCAGCAAAGAGAGTAAAAAAGGGAGCGAGGGGAGGGAGGAAGGTAGGGGAGTGGGGCGCACCTGACCAACGGCTGAGAGGAGAGAAGGCCCCTTAGCAAGGGCAATCTTATTGGTTGGACCCCCACTGCAGGTGGTACAGCAAGAGAAAGGGTTTCCTTCTTATATCTTTTTCATCTTTTTTTTTTTGCTTCCCTTTTGCGTCCCGCGCGCGCGCAGCATCCAACTGGTCTCCCGGGAGGCGACGATCCAGCCAGCCAAGCCGCCCTTTTCCTTATACCTTGCTCGGCTCTCCCCCCCTTCCGCCCCTCCTTCCCTCACC
>UELU01131542.1:0-17574 GCA_900490025.1 Megastigmus dorsalis
CAGCCGCACGACTGCGGCGCGCACGATCCGTTTGGTGCATTCGCCTCTTAAAAACGAACACGGCATTCGACGAGCACCACACAAGGCAAAGGGTTAAGAAGCGGAGGTGCACAGTCCCTGCCTTGGTGTATATATATATATATAAATATACCCGAGAGTAACTGCGGCAATACCCGAATGTGCTCACACACATGCTCGCGAGGGTGTATAACTGTGTGTGTGTGGGTTTGGGGGTGGGGGTGGGGGGACCCCTACTCCTACACCCTCGCGAGTGTACATTTTCTCATTCGCGTATATACACGCGGCAATCCTCCATTTGAGCTCTTTTCCCTAAGCCTCCTCTCTTTTCGACGTGGCGCCCCCCTCCCCACCCCCTTCTTCCTCTCCGTATGCCCGCGCTCATATATAGCGAGCGAGCGAGAGAAGCAACGACGGCGGCAGCAGTAGCAACAGCAGCCGGGAGAGGAGAGAGAGAGAGAGAGGGAGTGAGGTAGATATACACGGCACAAGCGCGCACAAGAGGGAAAAAGATGTGTATAGAGAGGGTGGCGGCGGTGGAAGGAGGGGAAGGCGCGCGGGATTCGAGAGGGATAGAGGCGGCCTTTAATTAACAGAAAGTGGTTCATTAGAGCTTATTCATTAGAGAGAGCGCGCGTAATTAGCAAACTCTACCCTTTCTCCCGAGCTTCTTTTGCCTTTCCACCCTCCTCCACTCTCTCTCTCTCTCTCTCTCTCTCTCTCTCTCACTCTCACTCCCACTCACTCGCACACATGCACAGGGGGAGAGAGAGAGAGAGAGAGAGAGTCTCGCGTATACCCCCATCTCTGGCGCCATCCACTCGTGTTCCTCCTTGCGCGCCCACATCCCCCCTGCAGCTCGTCTCGGCGACTATACGCGAGAGGGTAGAGAGAGAGAGAGAGAGGCAGCGCGCGCGAGCCCCGGCAGCAGCAGCAGACAGGAGCTTTTACCCCTAAGCCCCCTTTTACCTTACTCCGCTCGCGCGCTGCGCCTTCCCACTCGCCTACCCGAAGCCCCTCTTAACTCCTTCCTACCACTATTTCTCTTCTCTCTCTGAACTGCACGTGTGTGTGTGTGTGTGGATATGTGTGTGTCTGCCTACGTATACACGTATTCTCCGCGTTTACGATTTCACGGTTTCGCCTATTGCGCCGCGATCGACTCCCTCTCTCTCTCTCTCTCTCTCTCTCTTCTTCTTCTTTTGGTCTTTACTTTCAATGCCGCCGCACGGACGCTGGAGCGCGATACGTTTCTTGCTTAATAGGCTTCGCCACCGACCACAAACCTATACACGTCAGTCTCTTTATCTGTGTGTCTCTTTCGGTTTGTCAACCTGGAGCAAAAAGCATGTGCCTTATATATAGATACACGGGTGTGTACTTATTATCTAGAGAGGAAATGCTTGCTTTTTGCGACCCAAGAAGAAAATGCTTGCCGCATGATCGATCACCTTATTTTTTCTAAAAGGGGCTGAATGAATATTTGATAGACGCGCGCTACTCGTGCTTATTGGAGAGTGGATGTATAGGGAGAGAGGAGCGAGGAGGGGAATTCGTCGGGTGGAAAATCTTTTGGACATTTTGGTAAACGGTTGCGAATGATTATTCGATGTTACCGATATTGTCTGTTTTTAACGAACTCGATTAAATAAGAGATGGATTTATTCTTGCGACAACTCTCCGGTATGCCATTTCATTATTTCGGATATACCTTTACTTTTAGAAGCCAATAATTATTCCACTGGTTATATAGAATATTCCTTATGTACAGACGTCAAAGTGCAATGACTCGAGCTCGTTAATTGGACAGCTAAAAACATTCATATTCGGATCTTAAAATTTGAGATATCAATTCAAAGAGCGATAAATAAACATTCCGAGAACAAGGCAAATCATTATATGATTGAGAATCGTCGTGTATCCAAACAAATAAAGTCCTATTTCACGCACCGTCCAAATAATGTCGCGTTTCTCGTAGCATATCAGCAGCAGCTAAACAGGATGCGCAGGTCTCGCGCTTTGCGGGGGCCAGGGGCTCATCGTTGTCGGGCGTATATACACGCAGAGCAAGAGAACCAAGGCGCCGCGCGCACTTTCCCGACTGCTGCAATACGCCGTCCGGGCTCCCATAACCACGAGAGAGCAAAAGGGATCTCGAGCGCAAGAGGAAGATAAAGAGAGAGAGGGAGAGAGAGAGAGAGAGAGAGTGAGAAATAGCCTCGACTCTGTCTGTCCGTGAAAAACGATAATTGGCGCTCTAGCAGTAGCCCGTGTTCGCGATCGCGATCGCGACGGATATCGAGCTTAATCGGCCAGCCTGCAGTGCTGCTGCTGTTGCTCTCTCTCTCTCTCTCTCTCTCTCTCTCTCTATCTCTGGCTCCCCCTCTCTGACTCTCATTCGTGGCATCTCCCTTTACTTCAACTCGGCTACATCATTACCGAGGTGCGCGCGCTTTCTCTCTCTCTCTCACTCTCGCGAGCGGCTACGTTAACGGGCCAGACCGTGCCAAGGCGGAAAGGGCCGCGCGAGCGAGCCAGAGAGAGAGAAGAGAGAGAGAGAGAGAGAGAGAGAGAAGGCTAAAACTTCTAATTACCGTCGCACCGAGGCGATCTAATGAGCAGACCCTCGGCAAAAACAAAGTTTCTTGCTAACGAGACCGATTTATTATAAACGTCCTGTTAGCCCCGATGAGCGAGGGACCCTCTGCACCTCTCTTTCTATATACGTTTGCTTCTCCTACACTACTTCTTTCTTTTTCTCTCCCACTCTTTCTCTCTCTCTCTCTCTCTCTCTGTTTCACCCTTTATTATCCTCTCCCATTCCTCTCCTCGCCCTCTGCTTTATTAAGGATGTCCAAGCGAGAAAACGATCGAAGGCGTTCGTTTTTTTAATCGAGACTGCTCTCCAGCCGCGTATTCGATGAGTAAGGGTGTCGCGCGAACCGCGGCTATTATACGACGCACCGCAATTCCGTATTTAGCTTAGGTTCTATAGGCATGTTTGCACTGCCGGGGTAATCGATCTTTGATTTATGTCGAGGAAAACCGGAGAAGCGAATGATGCTGGCAGATTCAGACGGACTATTATGGATTTTACTATACTCGATAGATCGATTTTTTATATTATTACAATTAAAAATCCAAAACGGTAATTAATCTATCTCGCATATTTATTGTGTTTGCAAATGATTGTTAATTATCTGGAGGAATAGACGGATCTGAAGTAGAAAAAGCCAGTTTTTAAAATTCTTACAAAAGTCGACTGGTTGCAAATATTCAGTGAAGCATAATTCAGGAGTATTTACTTTTGCATCATGGAATTAATCAAAATTATTACATTCATTTCAAAAATATAATCACGTAGAGAAAATCTTCCAAGCGCGTAAAGTATAAAATTAAAAAAATATGCATATGAAATAATGAGTCGAAAACGTGGCTCTTTAATGCTACCGAAAAACATTTAAAAAAAAAATATAAAAACCATACGCAGACGGCACATACACATCGCCACAAAGCAGCAGAAAAATCCAGCGCGTTTTTAATATTATACAATTTACATCAAACGCATTATTTATCTCCGCGCATTTTCCCTCCGCGCATCGTGTTTAACTTTAGAATATTAAAATCCACCGAAGCGTAAAGCACACACAGATCCTCTCGCGCGCATAAAAACTGTCTTCAATTTCATCGAATTAAATACAAATACCAGCAAGTTACAAAACTCA
Organism: Megastigmus dorsalis; assembly: GCA_900490025.1. Classification (NCBI taxonomy): domain Eukaryota; kingdom Metazoa; phylum Arthropoda; class Insecta; order Hymenoptera; family Megastigmidae; genus Megastigmus; species Megastigmus dorsalis. Next base: position 3,744 of record UELU01131542.1, read on the forward strand.
ATCTAGCATGAATTTCGATAGAATTCATCATAAAATAAAAAAAAAAACAAAAAAAAAATAGCCGTGAGAGAAGAAAAACCGCTATGTATAGCCGGTGTACTATTTTTTGAAAAACAAAGCAAAGGAACATGTAACCAACACGGCTCGCGCAACAAAACAATATCGCTACTGGGCAGGCTCTCGCGGTACAGCAAATACCCGGGCGCATCAAATTAAAGCCCCCCCCCCGAAAATAAAGCAGACAAAATCAGCGTCATCGATCGACAAGCAGTTCGACTTGAATGAATTCAGCGATCATCGGGAAATCTCATAATTCAGCAATTCGAAAAGCGAAAAAATTATACGCCTCGCGGTCGCGAGGACGCGAAAAACTAGGCACGTCCGTCGCGGCTAAATTAAGTGGAAAGAATCCTACCGTTTTTACTCATTTGCGCGGGCGCTCGCGCGACGGTATAAAAGCATAGCGAGCCTCTCGCGAAAAAAAAAGCAGCACCAGCAGCGGGAGAAAAGAGTTGAAAAAAGAAGGTAGAGAGAGAGAGAGAGAGAGAGAGAGCGAAGGAGGAAAGGGGAAATAAAAGGAGCAGAGACGAAGAAAACGAGGAGGCGACGCTAATTAGCGCCGGCCAAACGTATAACGCGCTGCATATATATGTATATATACATATATATATATATATATATATGTGTATATATACGTATATATACACGCGGTCGCGGCATCTCTCTCCCTCTCTCGCAGACATGCATGTCCAATTAAAGTGTCGTAACTTTGCATCGCGCTCCCGGCTGTCACTCGATCCTCGAAAATCCCTCCTTAACGTCGCAGCTCTCTCGTCTCATCCCCTTTTCCCAATTATTACCCAACGCCAACAGCAGCAACAGCAGCAGCAGTAGCAACAACAACAACTCGAACCTCCCTATAACGAGAAATTTCTCTATTCCGTATTATATATATATATGTACTCGTGCGAAAGTGTGTGTGTGTGTGTGTGTGTGTGTGTGTGCCGCGGCAAAAAGCGCGAAATAAAGACGCGTTCGATGGTATATCGAGAGAAATCCCCAGTGGAGCAGCAGCTATGTACGAGAGCCTTTTCCTTAGACCGAGAGGGAGAAGAACCTCGCTCGCAATTAAGGCCGAACCGCGTAATCTCACGTAATCGGAACGAGACGAAAGTGGCCCTATAAGGCAAGGAGAGAGAGAAAGAGAGAGAGAGAGAGAGAGAGAGAGAGAGGAAACACGCTAATTGCCTCGCGACTCGCGGCCGTACTATTATTTTCCCTATGTCCGAAATCCTCGAGTCTTAAGGGGGACGAGACCAATGTCTGTGCGGTAGAGAAAAAAGAGTGAGTGAGAGAGAGAGAGAGAGAGAGCGGGGGAGGAACGCGCGAGGACAGCCAAGCTGCGAGAAGCCTTTTTTGCGACCCAATCAAAATTCTTCCCAACCTGTGCGCGTGTGTGTGTATGTGAGAGAGTGTGTGTGTCTGAGCGTGTAAGCGACGCGTTGTCCTTCTTATAATGCAAAAAGCTTCATATCTACGTGCATCGCCAGCTCGTGTGCTGGTATAAAGAAACATTAGCGCGTATCCATGAATCATTCAAATCTGTTCTCTTACTTCGCGATCGCGCAGGTTTTTTTTTTTTTGACCTCGTGCACAACTGCGTTTGTTCTTGCGAGCTGTATAAAGTAGAGTGTACAGTTCATTCGGAGTCGAATGAATTTTCCCGAATAAAATCCAGTTTAATATAATTGGACTAATTAAAATGTATTTGCTTTTCTTGAATGATTTACTGCCGGTTGAATATCGTCCAGGTATTCTCGATTTATAGATCCTCTCACGCTCTTGCTACTTCTGTTCTTTTCGTTACGATCAACTAAATATTTATCTTTATATAAGTTTATAATTGATTCGGGTTGTATTTCGAGCGCGTTTACTTTAATTTTAGATAATTGCAAATGGCAAGGATATTAAAATCTTATATTGATAAAAAATGAAATGTTATATGGACAAATATTGATTAAACGAAGACAGTTTTAATCTCTATAAATCTGAATATGTGGAATTCCCACTTATTTCATATATGAAGCCAATTGCCATTTATGAATGTGTGAAATTGTCATTTATTTTAAATGGGAACTCAATATTTTAACATATGAATAAGTGAAATTTTAACTTATTTCATGTGTGAAAAATACTTTCACATATAAATATGTTAAATTTTCATTTTTTTTTTACATGTGAAGTAATAGTTTCACAAAAGAATATATAAAATTTTCACTTATTTCATATGTGAAGCGTATTTTCACTGATTAATAAGTGTATTTTCACTATTTCACGTGTAGATATACAGCTACCTTTTACGGACAGACACGTACGGATTAGATTCCGTTGTGCTGTGACGCTATACGATGTCGTTTGATCTCCTCTTCTCAATTTACTCCGCATTAATTGTGGTATATCCAAAAACGTTGAAAAATCTCTACTTTATAGAAATATGAATACCGATCGAATATCGAAATTACATCATGCAATGGTTATTTTTAAATAAAAATTAGATATAAATTACAAATTATGCTCTAAAATTTTCAGCTAATGAAAGATTTTTTAATTTAAAGTGGAAATCGAAATAATTTATATTTTACATAAACATATATTTATAATTGTGAGGAATATAAAATTTGATATTATTTTTTATATGAAATACAAAAAATTATTTATAATCGTAATTTATTTTTTTACAAATCTTTTTGTAATAATGATGTAAGAACTGTATTTTCATCACACAATAATAGATACAAAAATTATACCATGATTTAAAATGCCAATTTTTGTTCTATTTCAGACAAAAAAATAATAATTTTACATATATGTATTTATAGTGACTATTTACTTAGTTTAATGTGAAATATTCAATATTCGACATACGAACCGATTTTAATATGAATTTACTGCACTTATTCAAATAGTGATTATTCACTTATTTCAATGTGATATGTCACTTATTTTAATAGCACATGTTCACTTATTCAATAAATAACCTAAAGTTACATATTGAATAAGTGAATATATACATATTCTACATGGACAACTTTCCATATGAGTAATCTGTGCATAGTCACGTGTAATCTGAGAGTATATCCACATATTTAGATTTAGAGGATACATTTTAACGATTGTTATTGCTCTTAGCAATGATTAAATGCTTGTTCAGAATAAAGGCTACATAATCAAATTGATATTACCCTAATAACATTATTTATTGTTTCAAAGTGCATAGGTCTATATCCAATCATGATTGTATAAGTCTGCAATTGCTATGTATATTTTCAATTCACGTATAATAAGCATGTAGAATCGAAAAGTTTTCCACTAATTAAAACTACTTATTCTTTAGTTTCTTAATTGCGTAACTATTATAGAATATATAGTTAATGAAAAGTAATTAAAACTTTCTGCAAAGTTTCATTACAATACGATCATCCTGGAATATTGTTGCTTTTCTTACAGCCTTTCATTACAACTTTGATGCAATTTGGAACTTGAAATCCACAGAAAAAAATTGTGCCATGCATTTTTTTCCACAATTTAATTCATCATGTTCATTCTAAAATCAACATTTATATTTCACAATATAAATACTCAAAAGGAACATCTTTTCCCACATTTAAAATGTTCAAACGCGTTGTTTAAGTACCGAAAGAAACATAATTTCAGCATTTCAAATGCACAAGATTCTTTGACTTACCAATCAGACACATAGATTTAAAGTTTTTAGCAAAAAACAAACTAATCTCGCCGTCCTAATCGTCAATGATAAAAAGCTCGTAAAAAAAACCATCATCCCCGGATGAATAAAGTAGCGGAGCAGAGATTTGGCTCGCGCGACATCCTATATACATATACTCGAAGCCTCGACAGAGGAGCTGCAGAATCCAATCACGCCGCAACAAATGAACAATTTTACTGATAAAACATCGGCTCTTTCGCCGACACAAAATCGTCGCCAAACAATGATCCCTGCACCAGGAGCATCTCTCTCTCTCTCTCTCCCTCTCTGTGTTAGTGTGTCCTATATAGACGATAGGTGTGCGCGAGCGCGTAGCCCATTGTGCGCCCATTAGCTGAAATTCCTCCATTCTCGAAAGTCGATCAGTCGCGAGATGGACAGAGAAAGAGGAGGAGGGGGGTAAGGGGGCGGAGGAGGAGGGAGAGAGAGAATGAGGTTGAAAAGAGGGAGAAAGTACACACTACGGCTCGAAACGAGCCAAGGGCCGCGATTCACGCACACACGTATATATATAGAGAGAGAGAGAGGCCGAGTTAACCCAAAGCAACGGCGGCGGCGGCAGCAGCGAGTCGCAGAAAGCGCATAACGAACGCGGACTTAATTAAAGGTTCGCGAGTCAGCTATATAGCTGCGGTAACAAATCTCCCTCGAGCCTCCATCTTTCTTTCCTTCTTTTCCCATTCTCTCTCCCTCTCCCTCTCCTTTTTTCTCTCCTTTCGTCCATTCCCTCCCCCCCCCTCTCGTTCGCTTTCGCTTTCTCCTTCTTGCCCTCTCTCTCTCTCTATCTCTCTTCGTCGCTCTGTATACGCGTATTCCGGAGAGAGAGAGCCAAATAAGATTGACGTGTCCCCCGGTGCTTTTGTTTTTAATTAACTGACTGCTGCTGCTGCTGCTTTGCTATATATATATATATATATATACAGTAGCTATACGCCCTTGCGCCTCCCAAATTGGCAGGACAGCATTCTAATGCGAGCGGCGGCGGCAAAAAAGCTTCGTTACCTTCGCCGCCGCCGCCAACGCCGCCGCCACCGCCTCCCTTTCCCTTTCTATTCTAGCGATTTCCTTTCCTTCGATTTTTCTCCCTTTACTTTATTTGCTTTCTTCGGCCATCCATTTATCTCCTACTTTAACTCCTTCCCGATTCTCGTTCCTTCCTCCGTCCACAGTTCGCTATGTGCACTTCTTTCTCCTTTCCCCTTGATGACCATCTCCTTACGCACTGTGTCCTTGTTCTTTTCTCGGCTCTCTCTCTCTCTCTTTTTTGCTTGCTTTTTTTAGTTGGCCGAGAGACCGACGAGCGGCGCGCACGCGCACTAAGCTTTTTCTTTTCTTTAATTGGACGAAGAACGAGGGCTGCGAGGAAATGTTGAAAAATGTGTCCGGCGATCCCCTTTTTTTCGAGCGATAATTGTAACGAGTTAGTATGGCTCGCATAATAGAGTTTATTCGTCCATAATTTAATATGATTCAAGTTTAATGCTCATTGTAAATGTTTGCTTGGAAATTTATGTAACTATACAATTATATATTAATAATTATGACCTATTTTTTATAAATAAAAATAAAACTTTTATTAAAGTAAAACTTTAATTTTAATTTACATTTTTATTAATATCCCATTGGTCCTCGTTTGAGAGTTAGAAAAAAAATATGGCAAATAGGATTAGATTTGTTGAATTGAAACTGTACATAACATTTTATGTACATGCATGAAGAGTGAATGAATTATTAATTTAGAAAAAATGCAATCAAATTACTTTTAACGGTTTCTACAAGTAAAAGCACATTTCCCTCAATTTGAAATGCGCGAAGGTGTTTTGATTAATTTTATAAATGGTGGTAAATAATTTGTTCCTAATATATTTGATTAATAAAAATATTACGTGGTATCACTATTGATCATCTAAAAATTTCACTGAAAATAAATAAAGCCAAGAGTGATTTAATAATTATTATAACTATATTTTATTTGTAAACATTGAAGTTAAAATGGTATATCATAATAATATATGAAAAGCAAATGTTTACGTGTCCTCCAAAAAATTTTTAACACAATCCAAAAAGTATATCCAGAAATTAAAACATCCAAGCAAAGCAGACGTGATCTTCTCTATGAAACTCCATCAGTGTTTCTAATAGTCCGGAAAGTCGCGAGAGGCGCGCGAAACCACATAAATCTCCCATTTCAGTTGAACACATATCCTCTTTACCGTGGCGCGCGGCTCTCCCAATTTCTCAGCTGCGCGCACCGCGTCAGAGAAGTAAACGAGCAAAAAAGCGTATATAGAAGTGCACGAAAAAAAATGTCCTACATAGAGAGAGAGAAGAGAGAAAGAGAAGGAGGAAGAGGGGGAGTAGCGACCAACGCGTTCATACGCGCATAGGGGAATCTTTAAAAGATATCCCGCAGAAATCAGGCGATTTATGGGTATACGGGGTAATGGGTAATATCTGGCGTAGGCGTTAGGTGTCGGGATTAATTAAGTATAGCCCGGGTGGCTCGGAACCATTAGCACTCTCTCTCTCTCTCTCTCTCTCCGCACATATATACACACAGAGACGCAGTGCAGAGGCAGCGGGGGCGGCGGCGGCGGCGGCGGCAGCAGGCGAAAAGGGCTCGTTTATTTTGTACGAGCTGCGTCCGGTGCAGGAAAGGGGTGTATGACGCGTCCGAGCTCGAAAAGAGAGAAAGAGTAAGTGCAAAAGGGGCCCCGTGTGTCATGCGTGTATATGCATAAAGAGAGAGAGAGAGAGAGAGAGAGAGAGAGAGGCGCGTCAGGAAGCCACCTTCCATATATACGTATATATCCTAGGCGCGCCCGGCTGCATTTAGTCAGAGCCTGCAAGCTCTCGTCTCTCTCTGTCTCTCTCTCTCTCTCGCTCTCTCTCTGTGGTATTTTATGCCCCCGCGGAGCCGCGCTATAACTCGACAATGCATTTCTCTGTTTTCAGCCGATGCTTTCAGGGTTTCGCGCGAGACCGGGGCTCAGGTGTGTATACGTCTGTGTGTCTGCGTACGCACGAAAAAAACGCACAAGAGATGCGTAACGAATGCGTGCAAACACACACAAAGGGGGGAGGGGGGGGGGGGGGGGGGGAGAGAACGAGTAGAGGAAAAAAAGAGAGTTAGGCCGTGACGCGTGTGTGCGTTGTATATGTAGGGAAAAGGTAACACGTCGATGGGCGTCCGATGAGTAGCCATTTCGCTCACTCTTTCTCTCTCTGCGGCAGCGGAATTTATTTTCGCGGCGTAGCTTCATCAAAGACGTAACCCCGCACGGCTGATAACTATTCGAAGCGGGCTAATGCTTCCGTTGCGTTACGCAGCCGCTTTTTCCCCCAGGTTCTTCCTGTTTTCCTAGCCCCCCCCCCCTCTACCTCTCTTTTTTTACTGTTTTGCTTTGTTTCGTCGTTGGTCGGCTTTTTTTTCCGTCGTTCCGGCAGAGCCCTAGAGACAGACAGAGAGAGAGAGAGAGAGGGACATATATCGAGCGATGCGTGAACGCGACATCGAGGACTGTAAAGCGGAAAAATTGGCGGTGCACAGGACGCGGGAAATATTACAGTTCCGGATGTATCGCATAAATTTGGCGGCGTGTCGCTATACCGCTATACCCCAATCGCCCCAACCCCCGTCTCTCCCGCGAACGATTTAAATAATTATACTTGTATGCAGATTACGATATGCGTAGCGAATTAAAAAAATATTTGCCGGATGGTATTGAGATAGGAGAGGTTTACGAGGACCTCTCGCGGATGCCGATAATCTCGTTCTATAGTTGCGGGACGAAATTGTTTTTTTTTTTAATCTGAAGATTATATATTGCCGAAATGACGCGGACGATTAAGCTTGAATTGCTGTGGATTTTTTTTATTTGGAGATGAATTATTTTTATTTGAAGCTTTCATCGTGCAAAAGTTCAATTATGTAACTTATAAAATTTCCTATAACTACATTTTATATAAACAATTGAAATGTTTATATATAAGTTTAGGTAGTACAAAAAAATTATTTTTAATTTAATTATATTTATTAAACAATTATTCTTTTTTGACACAAAATGATTATATATTGATAAAATATTATTCAATATGCAAAGTGACAATATTATTATGTTCAAATAAATGAAACAATAGTACAGTTAAGAAAACTGATGAAAATAAGCACCTCAGTTCGTCTCCTCATTATCTTCAAACAAGTAATATAATAATACAAAAAATTGTTCGTTATCGACTTATAAACATTATGACTTTAAGATAATACTGTATATCGATCATTCTCTGCCGCAGTGAATCGATTCGATCTAAAGATTCCTCCCACGCAGCCACGATACTCTTGCCCTCTGTAGAGCAAAGAAAAATCAGCCATTAAAAATCGTGATTCTCAACGTATACGCCGCACGGCTTTATTATTAAAAAGAGACAATTCGCTTATACAGACGTTTTATCATATATAATTAACGTCCGAACAATGCCCTGGTAAAAACAGCGTAGTTCCATTATTCATGCATTAGCATACGCACGGCTCTCGCAAGAGAGAGAGAGAGAGAGAGAGAGAGAGAGAGAGTATAGCGACGAGGGCTCGAGGAGAAAAGTGTATAACGAGTGCATGCAAGCAGCGCGTATATGAAAAAGAGAGCGTACGAGGGATAAAGAGAGAGAGAGAGAGAGTCGGCAACGTCGACGTAGCGGCTTGCGGTGTTTAAATACCTCTCTCTCTCTCTCTCTCTCTCGGCTAATGCGACGGGGCTTTCAAGAGATCAGCCATAAGGACAACAAGATACATATATTACCGAGGCGCGGCGATAGTGCAGGACCTGCAGTGCTGCGCTCGCGCGGCCGAGATCCCCGAGTGCAGCTGCAAGGGACACTGCCGCCGCTAATGGATCGTCGCGGCCTCTATAGCTACTCGCCACACTACCCCCTCTCTCTTTCTATCTCTCTCTCTCTCTCTCTCTCTCTCTCTCTCTATTTCTCTCTCGCTCTTTCTCTCCACTTCGCCATCCCCACTATTTTATTTACTTGCGCGCATTCGGTCCCCCCGCGCCGCGCACTCTCGCGATGTCGATGAGACGCGCTGAATTAATTACGAGGTAATAAAATGGTAATTGAGCGCGAAACGATGGGGGTGGAGGAAAAAGTATATATATATGCGCGCGGGCGTGTTGGGACGTCTGTCGATCGGTCGCGACGGCGGCGGTCCCGCGCTTCGGATTACACGCTGAGGCAGCTTCTCGCGCGTATATGGGAGCGCGGCAGACTCTCGGTTAGGCCTGTATACGCCTGATCAACTATGCGACTCGTTGAGATAAACACTTCCTTTCTATATTATATGGGGCGAATTTTATTCTTACTTTCTCATTTGCCTTTCATCTTCATTTTTCTGCGATATTGTACTGTGATTTCAGTTTGAATACTTGACTCGCATTGTATACTTAGCATTTGTAAATAGCACTATCGAGTTAGTCGCTAGATTGATTTGAGCTATACTTGTTGAATTACATGTACGGAGTGAATTATTATTATAAGTAATACATATTATTTTACTTTCCAAACATTAATCTCATGTTTGAAAGCGTATGAAAAGACAACGAAAGAATCAACTATTTGGAATTCTATTATTCACATATAAGTAAGTGCTTGTATACGTATCCAATTTCAAAATACACTCTAAAAATTTTGCGAACTTTTTACACATAATTAAATCACGAAAAGTTGAGAGAGCTGAAAGTGGGCTGAAAAAAGAATATTGATTTAAATGTGTTTTCACCGATCTTACTGGCTGTAAGGCATAAAACTGCCAAAGCATAAATAAATAAAATCAATCAATCACTCAACTCATATCTCGTTCGCAAAAGGATTCGCTCGAGCGAGGAGAAAAAAAATCTGTTCCCCGTTCGAGCCAAATAAACGTGCTTAAGGGTTTATATAAATCTACTTTAATTTTGTAGTTATGTATTATATATATATCTTTGAACTCTGAAGTCCAATAAATGTGCACGAAAAGTAACGATAATAGAATGGAAATTGAATTAAGATGAAAAATATAATGTTGCATCGAAGCAATACATGCTGTATAGTAGATATATTACTATAATTAATAGGTATGTCTGTTTATTCATACTGGCGAATAAATTAACTAACGTAATAAAAAATTCACCTAAATATCGTTTACTTCAAAATGGTATTGTATATACATCCCCGCATCTTAGCCAGAACAACATGATCGAGCGTTTTTTAAAGCGTACATTAACTGTCTCGTAGCAGCGCAGACTAATTAAAAGGCTACATATATACACAAATTGGAGCATCGAGATTGGAGTGCGCGCGCACAACTATGGACGTCGGCCCAATTCCAGATCGACTTGGTTAATCCCGTGTAATTAATTATCCCCCCGTTAATTGGAGATGTAAGCTCTATAGCTCCATCGTTCGCCCCCTCCTGAATACACACGCGTGCGCGCGCCCGCCTATATAGGTATTATATGTGTGCGCAGCTCTTTCAGGGAACTCGCGCGCGCGCGGCCGTCCAATCAAAGTGAAGTCCCGCGCGCTCGCGCGATCCTAGAGGCTGCCTGAAGCTTTTCCCCATTTGTTTTGAATCCGCGGACTCTCTCTCTCTCTCTCTCTCTCTCTTTATCCCAATTCAGCGCTCGGATGCTTCGATTGCAGATCGAACTTTGATGCCCTGGCACCCATCCCCCTCCCCATAGCCTCGGACTGTGTGAAGCGCCGCGTCAAATCGATTGAACGACTACTGCTGCTGCTGCTGCTGCTGATGCTACAGTACGGTCAATTTGCTCCTCACTTCTCTCTCTCTCTCTCTGTGTGTGTGTGTGTGTGTGTGTGTGTGCTGAGCACCCGATGGACCAAGCTATATACATATTCACGAGGCTAAAATGCTAATCAATAACATTATTTCGCGTCATTTGAGAGCTCAGTCCTTTCGCGTGTGACGCTCGGCGTGTATTTTTTCTTTTTTTTTTTAAACGCGAGCTTTGTAGCAATTTCGAAACGATTTGCGCGGCGCGCGAGCTGTACATCTATTGTTGCCTAGAATTTGACGCTTCTCGTTTTTTTTTTGCTTCTACACATGTGTAGGGGCGAAAAAGTTTTCTGGGGTTGGATAAATTGAAAGGTTGGATGTGGAAAATTGGTTGGTTGGGCTGTTGCCTTTTTAACGAGAGCGCCGCAGTTTTGAGGTCTCTCGCGCAGTGCGCTTATATAACGATTGCGTTCTCACCGAGATACACCGAACGATTTTGTAGCTGATGACGCAAACTCTCGGAAAAATATCTTTGGTGCGTTGTCTTTTTTTTAAGACATGTATTCAATTGAATAATTATGGCGATTGGTTGGAAAGAAAGTCAAGTGTTTGTATCGCGGTAATTCGTCGCATTTCAGTGCGATATCAAGTCATTTCTTTTTAAGATACAAACGCGCATTTGTCATAAGGCTGTGAGAATTCAGCAAAGAAACGCATAGCACGTGTGCCCCTTTTGTAATGAAAAATCGACGCTCGTGCAACATCGATGTAAATGCGCGTACAGTTTTGCAGACTCGCGAATGAATTCTGTTCAATTTTTCACCGATCGCGCAACGGCAAACGATTTGCCTTTGCCCCATACCCCAAGCACACATAAGGTTCGTATAGAATCGAAAAATCATTTGACATACATAAGTTTCTCCCTACATATTGCAGAAACTTCTCTAATACACACACTGCACACGCGGGTAGCTTAAAAACATTAGCATTCGCCCAAACTCTTATATATATATATATAGCCAAACAGCTGCACCAGAGAGACAGAAATAAATCGATGGCTCGTCAATCCAGCATAAGGCGAAGATGCAAAAGCTCTCGCTCGCGGGAAGAGGAGGAGAAGGTGGAGGCGGACGACCGATGCATGGTACACCGCTGTACATATAGGTAAAAGAAAACCGACCGGGAGGAGGAGGAGTTGAAAGAGAGAAGAGAGAGAGAGAGCAGAGCTATACGGATAAGAATCAAAGTGAGGAAACCAATCGCGCTAATGACACCTAGAATGCCGGGGAGTATCGCGGGCGCGCGCGCGGCGCTTATCGCTAAAGGGACCGGGACGGCGCCGCCGCCGCCGCCGCCGCCGCCGCTGTATACTCTGAATGAAGGGAGTCCCGAGTAAATTCGAAATGTCGAAAGTTGCGCTCTCTCTCTCTCTCTCTCTCTGTCTCTCTCTCTCTCTCTCTCTGTCTCTCTCTGTCTCTCTCTCTCTCTCTCTCTCTCTAGCTCTTGTGAAATCCTGTGAGAAGAGAAAGAACGGGAGGAGAGGGAGAGGGAGAGGAGCTGCTGCTGATGCTATACTGCTGCGTTTGAGGAATGCTGAAATAAACCGCAATTTCCGATACGAGCGCTAACCCCCTTTCTCGGGCTATTCGCCGAATGAAAAGCAGCCATGATAAGTAGTGCCTCTCTTTGAAAATGAGAAAAGCCCACACCTGCACATACACACATACACACAGACACGTTCTCTCCGCTCTTTCTCTTTCCCTCTCTGTCTCTCACAGTCTCTCTATCTATCTATCTATCTCTATGCGAATCTATACATAGGGCGGCCGAAGCTTTTCGCGGAATTCGTGGTGTATCGCGTCTACATATATGCGCCGGGCAAATTTTTTTTTTCATAACAGATTCTCTATATTGATGTAAGAGCGTGCGGCTGCGTAAAAGTTACCTTCGATTTTGCGCCAATAGGGCGAACGAGAAAGAATTTTCCGTCTTGGTGACCCTGCGATTTTCCGCCGTTATTACTGCGAATTGGAATTAGTGCAGTACCATCGCGTGTTCGTCTGACGATGGGCAAATTAATATTATTACAGTATTGAGAATTCGGTTTCATTAGCTCGCAATGATTGATTTTATACTCAACTTCGTAAAAATGATATCAGCTGTGGAGCTTGTGTTTCACCGGCGCAGCTGGCAAGTCGTTATAGATCGCGCTTAATATATCATTACACCTCAAGTTTTATTTGAGAATCGTTTGTGTAGTACCTACAATGAGTGACAAGTATATATTATGTATTTGAATGTATAAACGAAAGCGTAAACGAGGATAAACAAATAAACATTTATCGTTCGGTGTTGCGCGTTGATTCTCTCGATTGAATATAGGAAAATCAATCGCGCGCAATATTCTTAATCAAAAGCCGATGCGATGCATCTATACGCTTCTCTGTTGTAATCGTGCTTCTCGCTGCGATATCCAATACAAAAATAAGCGAATACATCGGCGAATAAAGTCGTTTACACCAATAATTGTCTTATAAATCAAGATCGAGCAATCGTATATCATCGCTCTAATCACGCGCTCAAAACAAATATAGTATATATACAACTTTAGTGTACATCGCGAAACAGAAATATTCACGTTATAATCCGCAATGGAACATATGTATACCGCACCGGCAGTTGACGCGGAAAATCTCGCCTCCGACACACGACGAAATTAATAACGCCGATTGGCAACAAAAAAAAAACGCAAAAAAAAAACAAAATCCCACCGTATTCCGATACACATCCGCAATTGTTCCCGGCGCCGTTGCACATAAAAGCATTACCCGGGGTATTGAAAAGCATCATCAAACTAATAGGCGTGCGAGAGAGAGGGAGAGTGAGAGAGAGAGAAAGCGTAGGTATTACCAGCCGCGAGTAATTAATTCGCATCGGGTGGCCGAGGGAATTTAACAGCAGCAGCAGCAGCAGCAGCAGGATTCCAATGCGGGACTACCTATACACAAACAGACACATACACACACACACACGTAGCGTATATAAACGCCGGGGCGCATAATCGCGTATACATATATATAGGGGGTGTACGATTTGTCGTCTTCGTTGGGGCGCGCCGTGTCCCAGGGCAATTTCGGCTTTCGCGCGCGCACCTTCCCTGCCCGTATAATGACTGCTTTTTTCATTTGTAGAAAGAGTGTGTCTCTTTTCTCGCACGTGTGAAACACACACACACACACACACTAACACAAACACGTAAGGGTAAGGGGTGGGAG
>UELU01131544.1:0-88816 GCA_900490025.1 Megastigmus dorsalis
GCATTATTTTTCACGCTTGAACATTATATATAATTGTATATGGTTATATACAATCGTATATGATCATATACGAAATAATTTAGCAGTTTTCGCGTGTAGTTGTATATAGCCGTATACAGGTAAATACAGCTATATACAAGTAAATATAATAATGTAAACTCTCTTATATTTATATAGAGACAAAATCTGCATACAATTTTATACAATTGCATACAAGTCCTTGTATTCAATTATATATAATTTTATACTATCATATAAGAATAATTTTTACTCGGGGTTACATGTATTTTATACGTATCAGTTCTTATCAAATAGTTTTTCCTTATATCAATTCGATTCTTCTAATAATACAGAAAATATGTACGCAAGAATTTACAATGAGTTTCAGGTAGGAACGTAAATAAGATACCCATTTAAATTGTTTATGTGATTTTAAATATTAATTTTCATTTTAGTCTGATGTACTTGATCTGTGCTCTTTTCATAATGCCGAGTCTATTGTGGTGATCAGAAACTCGAGTATTGACAACCATAATAAGTTCTTGCATTCGTTTCCTAAGTCTATGTATTTACTTGGAGTAGAGGAAAAAAATAATTTCGAGAGATATAATGCAAAACTGGAAAATTACGTTATGGATATTGATAACATTAAATCACAACGAGCAACTCTGTTTATTATCGAATCAACTGATACCACTTTTTTACAATTTACTTTATCTAAATTAAAGAAATCTAGATGGTGGAATGTTGATGCATTTTTCATCATAAAAAGCATTTTAACTTCAAATAGCTGTCTATATGCTTACTCATTTTTAAAAATCATTTGGGAATTCAATATATTGAATGCAATTTACGTATGTCACCATCCACCTTATACATTGGGGTTATATACATTTAATCCTTATAACAAGAACGGACCACGATTTTGGAAAAAAATTGGAAGCTATATACAAGAAAATGGACATCCACTTACACTATTTATGAATTATTATCAACAAGCATGTAAGTATTATGCTTTCTATTTTCTAAATTCTTTAGGAACTAAATAGTTTCATCGTAAAAATTTTCTATTTGGAACAATTGGCTAATTGATTCTGGTTTTCCTAATATAAGTAGATGAACCCATAATCTGTGAAACAATTAAGTTTGACCGAGTCCAAGATCTGAACAATTATCCGATAAAAATAGCTGAACTGATCTATAACCAGCCCATGGTCGCTGGCAGCGGTGAATCTTACGAGAAGAACATTTTCGATACCGCTCAAGGGATCTCTCGAGTAATTTGGAAATATCTGCGAGCTAACATAAATTCTACTCAATTTAGAACAGCTGATAGTGGAATGATTTACGAAAACGGCACTGCAACTGGTATATTGAGTGATGTCCTACGAGGTGAGTACGAGAGTTGTGGTGTAGTTGACTATCAACGCGGTCTCTGGAAAAATGAGGTTATCTTCTACCGACAACCAGGGCTTTGTTTCATTACTAAAAAGTATCGAGTCACAATAGCAAACAAACTGTCTATAATATTTTCACCTGGTATTCGCCTGAGTCTTGGCTTACTTTACGTCTCTTTAACGGGTTGTTTAGCTTGGCTGATGAGAATAAATTACGTTGTAGTAGCCTTGGATGTTTTACGCGCTGCTATCGGTACACGCATGATAGCGCAAAGGCTTGAAAGATCTATTAGTAAATTCGTATTTATGCTAACGGTTTATACTTTTATTATTCTGAGCAGTTATTTGAGCAGCCAACTTAATGCCATGATTACAATTGGATCTACTCGTGTTAATAGCATCAAAAGCTTGAGAGACGCAGTTACAGACAATTATACTGTGTGTACACATATCTATTACATGCAGTTCTTTGAAGAGAATATCTTGAATGATGCAAAAAAGAAGACTGGTATTTTTGATGAATGTGTCGGGTCAGTAAAACGTAATCCTAAGACCACTTGCATAGAAGATTGTGTATTGGCTAAAAATTTTAAAGCTTATTGGGACGAGCAGTTACATTTTTCCAGGGATGACTTTTTCGATAGATACATCGTGCAAACCCATCGCGATGATTCCCCGCTCCGTAAAAAAGTCGCTACAATTTCACTTAGGATGTTGGAGCATGGTTTACTGCAATATGAAATAAACATGGAAAAAATATTGTTTATGAAACCGTACACTAAATCTAACAAAATTTCGTTTGAACACTTAAAATACGCCTTTTACTTTTTGCTTATTTCATATTTGATCAGTATTTTGATGTTTTTTATTGAATTGTATATTAATATACTGATTCTACAATAAAATTTGTTACAAGGATTAAATTAAGACTAAAGAATTGGATCGCCGGTAAAAATATTTAATATGACACGTTGTATGATAAGTAGCTGATTTCTGACTCATTACTTAATCGGAAATTATGTTAAATTTTTTTATACATGTAATGTTATATACAGGGTGTCCAAAAAGTTCAAGGTGATTCCCGAAGTAATTTTCAACGAGGAGTTCAATGGTGAACTCAAATTTGACCTTAACAATGACCTTTAAGGACATTCGAACTGTTTTGATTCGGTTAAAATGTCATTACTTTGACCTTTCAGGTCATTTTCGACCTATCTACATAATTGAACGTAGATTTTTTCGTTCTTTTGATTGCCAGTGTTAAAAAAGTGGGGCTAATTTAAAAAAATTGAGATGACCTTCAAATGAACATCAAGGTCATTGTATTTGAAGTCACCATTAAATTCCTCGTTGAAAATTACTTCGGGAATGATCTTAAACTTTATTTAAAAAAATTTACCTGACGAAATATTCAGCCGTTCCGGAACTTTTTGGATACTCTGTATATGCCATGGACAAAAATTGAAAAGCTCAAATGTAAGGTGGCATGTTAATATTTTTCAAAATAGCGGCTTCAAATAGGCGCCTATTTTTAGTGAATTTGCATTATTGAAAGGCGACTTGGTACTAATTATCATAAAAATAAACGGAAAACAGGCGCCATATTGAATCCGCCATTTTAAAAATTTTCAAAAGGCCGGACATTATCAGAAAATAGATATTTTTGCGAACATTTTATGCCACGGCACGTACTTTTTACGCCCGTGAAATTCGATTACCGACAGTGGTTCGGCGATGATCATGCAAATTCACTAAAAACAGCATTTTGGTGTTTATATTTTCAAACCGCCATTTTAAACATTTTAACATGCCACCTTACGTTGGAAATCCTACCTTGCTACGAACAATTTAATCCCTCGTACGTGTTTTTTTGAGCTATACTATTTTTGTTATACACAATGTCCCGATTAAAGTGGAACGGTCCATATTATATAACTCATAAGTTTACAAATTTCAAGCATTAAACTAAACTACTTTGACTTTTTTCATGATTTGATATAAGAAAATATATTCCAAGGTTTCAACTGTAACCCAAAGATGAGATCTTTACTCTATTAAAGTAAATAACATAAAAGTCCCAATGATTATAGATTTATTCAAAACCTTGGATATATCTGAATCTTCTTGCTGAAATGTCGATTGTTATTGAGTGTAATTACAGTACTAATAAAAAAATAGTTACAAAATCATCACAGTATAATTATTATTTAAAATTACTAAATTCAATACCCTCGAGAAATTATCAATCGATTATCTTACGAGTTACATTTAAACCAGAGTCAATTTCCGTAAGCAAAATTATTCGCTCACCTTATTTATTGTACACTCTTAAAAAGTATACTAGCATACATATTCGAGGATAACTCTGCCAGTCAGATGAAAATTCAAAAATATAAAAAAACAGTCCGCACAAAGATTATCATTTGATTCTTAGAAATGTAGAAGAAGAGGCCGCTACGTAGCAGATAGAAATCTGGAGAGTGGCAGGTTTTCTAAGCACATGATCGTTATTATGAAGATGTTCAAAGCTGCCGGCGCTCTTGACATCTGCCGGTACTCGCTGAACGTCTGTCGGCTGGATTTGTAAAATCTTGAGCAGCCACGGCTTGCTGGCGGCAAACTAAATGATACGATCGTCGAGGTTCTCACCAGGGGCGCTATTTTTTGGCAGTTGCCTCTTCTGAATTTCCATGACCATCGCGATTTGGCGTCGACTGTGAACACGGATCAAATTAGCGATATTCTGCGAATCAAAATTAATGCATAATCTTACGAATATTACTTATATGAATATATTTCTGTTAAGTAATTTATCTTCAAAAACCGTATTGATCGATTTTCTAATTCCTCTTATGCATTGTATAAAATCATTTTTACCTTCAACAAAGAAATAAACATGGCATTTCCAAAAACGCTACAAGAAGTTTTATGATCCATAAAACTTTCTGAATAGCCAATCGAAAGCAACAAAAATATCGATAAGCATAAAAATCGTGAGCACGTGCTTTAAATGCACGCCCAAAATTACTTTCAGCTAACAAAATCGCGAAAGAGCCCGAGTTCGATCGCTATATACGTAATTATGATGTAGGCCCGAGACATCGATGACTATAGGTATATATATGTGTGTGCGTACGACATCGGGGTCTCGCATTACTATTCCCCTTTTTCGCGGGCGACGCATATCGAATATCTTTTCAGCTATACAGTCGAGTGATCAAAGATACCAGGAAGTGTGATTTTGTATATATCTATATACCCAGAACGCGCATCGATTATTGTTCCACGAGGCTCGCTAGCACAATAGCCGGAAATTTCACGTTTCCATATTCGTAAAGTGCTTTTGTATGAAACCATTAATCACGCGGCGTATTCCCAAACTCCGTGCGCTGTTATAATATGTATGCATATCGGTGTGCATACTTGTAATCGTATAATTATTATTACCTCTAGAAATTTTTCATTATTACTTTTCCAGATGCTTAAAAAAAAGTAATTGCTTAGAATTCTAATTTCGGATCAATTTACGAACCCCCAAGAGCATTTAAAGTAACGCGTGTTACGATCTTTCTTTTTGGGATAAATGAAATATATTTGCAACCACAGAAAATATACTGCTACACATTTTAAACAGAACCTTAAATATCCATACCCTTCCGAAGTTATAATACCTATAAGCATCGCAGCGATGAAAAAATGTCGCAAAACACGAAGGAAACCGTCAAGATCAAACCATCCGACTGGTATATATATACGCATCATGAGATTTAAAGATCACCAGTTCTCTATTCAAGGCCACATCGCAGGGCAAAATAAGGAATCTGGCGCCACGCACTCGCGGTATGCACGCATATAATGATTTACGCGTCAATGCAGCGGCGCTTGTCCCTCATTAATCGGCCATAGCGCGAGTCTCACTCTGGCCGCCGTCTTTTCGACTCGTCCTTTTTCGCCGCGGCTCTTTCGTGCTCCCCAGTGCACACGCTCCCGCGACTCTCTCGATAAATTATAGCGGATTAGCGACAGATCGCGCGAGCGAACTTATATCGTATCGAACGCCACGGCGCATTAATGACGTTAACGCACGGACGGCGAGTGAATTCGATTTGCCGCGAGAGTCGTTATATCTTACTTCTCCTGCCCCTCTCGCCGTATAACCTCGTCCTCTCTTCCCTTATATACTTACTTTTCTAGTTTATCTTTCCTCGTGCGAGTATACCTTCGAGTTTAATGGCTCCTGCTGCAATGATATTTTCTTATTAATTCCGTGCAGGTTAAAAGCTTTGATGAATCACCCGTATGTATCATTCATTAACGAGATTCGAGATGGAGAACAAACGTTGAGAGAGCGAGAGGGTCAGAAACGGAAATCTTTCACAAGTCATTGGGTTTATGTATATTTACGCGAATTCAACCTGGCATTGTTCAATTTGTGCGTCGCCTTATAAAGCTGCCGCGCGATAAAGTGAACCGTCTAATATAACCACGCGCCATTTCGTAACTGCAGAACATTTCAGTCGTTTGAAATAGCCGAATGCCAATATGACTGTAATTCAGATGTTTATAAGCAAGTAAGATAAATTTTATTGGCGAAAAAGAAAGATTGTTAATTAAGCATTGTATTATTTCAATTTACTATTGCGAAAGGGTTTTCAAGTACTCGGAAATCGAATTAGCGTCTCGTGAATCGCGGCTGAAATAGTAATAGCAATAATCAAGCTTCAATAGCGAAAGCAAATCGCTCAACAAATATCACGAATTTATCCCCGTTACACAGCTGACCAGTACACACATCTAACAATGAAGCGGTGGCAGTAAAAGCCTTGTTTAGAGTTCGCCGGAACGTTAGAGAGAAGGAGAGAGGAAGCGGTCGACGCTGAAAGGCGGTAAATTCAAATTCTTTTCCCACTACTGCACGAGCGAGTGATAAACGGTCGCGGTGCCGGTGAGCCGACGCTCCTCCCCAAGTACGGATTGTGTTGTGTGTATATAATACGCGAACCGTGGAGAGTTCGGGTAGGTGAACTTCGGAGGCGTCATTAGGCGCGCCAACCGCCGTCCGACGTCCCACTTGAATTGGCCGTTTATGCCCTGCTCCACCGCGGCGAGACACCGAATAAAACTGGAAGCGAGTCGAGGTTTCGAATAAAAATCGCGAGGCCGCCAAGGAAGTCGAATTGAATTCAATTTAAATTGCAACTGCGTCTTAACTTTTTCAAGGTCAAGAAAACTGTTTAAAGAAAGTCCTTCGATAACGTGCGCAGACCCTTTGAAACGACATCGTCGACGCATTATTAACGTTCTTTTAAAAAATGCTTACATTAAGCTCGCCCGGCCTGTTCGACCCCCAAATAAAAGTGCACAGCAGCTAAGAAGCGCATTTCCGTTGCGCTCATAATAACAACAATGAGAGAAAGGGGGGATAAAGAGCGCATAGCGCGAGCGAGCCGAAGAAAAAAAACCAAAGGCAAAGCGTAAAAAGGCATGGCTGCGCACGTAGAGGGCAAAGGAATTTATAAGCTATAATACTGCTACTTCGGTAGTAAAGCGTTGCTGCAGTATATATCAGTGGGGCGAAAACGATCGTAATAATCCTTACGTATGTATATATATATACGTGCACAGTGCACGGCGCGAAAGAGGGGAGGATTCTCCGGGGGGATTTTATTGCCCGCTGCACTCGGTCTCTCGCGCCTTCATACGCTTATAAGGCAAGCCGCACAGCCGCCAATGCTGCACTCGTCACAATATAACGCGTTCCACTGCTCTGTGGCACAGCTCTCGGTGCAGCAGCCGCGGTGTTATTGACTCGTTATGCGCGTCCAAGTTTTGCGCGCCTCACCATGGTAGATAAGCGCTGCTCGTTAATTAGATAAGGATTGTTTACGAGGTGCGAGAGAGGCTCGAGTTCGCCTTGTTCTCTTATACATACGCAGATTGTTTTTTTATTTTCTTAAGAGTCCGCTCATGGAGGAGTGCGAATCTAATTTAATAATGGCCGTTGATCGCGATTATACCGATAGCCGCGCTTGATACTGTATAATGAGAGGTACTGTGGCTTCGAGTCCGAGAAACTTTATTATCAATTAGTTTTTCCATCGTGCTGTTTTGTAGCGCGCAGCGTGAAATCCGCATTTATGTACTGATAATGGCTTGATTGAGGCGATGCTGGTTCTTTAATCCTCGATGTGTGAATGGAGTATTGCTTGATGATTGTATCTGTATTGTGAACGATAAGTTACTATACTTGTTCGCACCTTTTTGTCTAGTTTTTTTTTTGAGTATGATTTAATAATTTTAATTAAATCACAGATGTAGAAAACTTTGCCTTCCGAATGTAAGGTATATTTTGAAAGAAACATACATTTTACAAAAATTTCAATACTTTATGGTGCAAAAATATTTTATTACTAAATTTAAAACCGCAATTACGAAAGCTAAATATAAACACTCATAACATCTGCAGTTGTTGGTATATAGTTTGAAACTAAGCGCTGGTCAAATTATTTGTACGTCGGCAAATGCGAGTGTATACAAACTAAAGTAATCTACCTATTTTACAAGTTCAATTTCCAGTATCAATAACTTTCGCTTATCCCATATAAAGTTAGCTCACGGAAAATCACCTTCGTTTTACAAGAGAATACAGCGTTAATCCAGTGAAAAAGTGTTACCATTACTTAAGAGAAAGATTGTTTACGTCGCAATAAGCTTCCCTTCATTATCGTTTCGCTATCTCAAAGTGCACATAATTAATATCGAGCAACATAATATAATCTAGATACTCGCGATTGTAAATATGCTCTCTGCAGTTGCGTATCCGAAGATCTGCTACCGCGAGGAATCTAAATAAACCACCACCGATGCTCACCAATTTGAAATTTCGCGCTTAATTATTAAAGACTTTCGTTATGGACTTGGGTTTAAAGCGTATAATAACCGGATACACCTAAACGATTAGGTAGTCGTTAATCCGTAAGAGATTTTCCGCGGTAGCAATAGGCCGATATACACTTTCGGATAGTCGCGCGCGGGCGCGAAATCTTACACACGTCTTGTCGAGTTTTATCACTGCGCGGCTGCGATAATGTCGCTCGCCCCCATGCATTATGAATTTCACATTTCAAGCCTCCGCGGCTGCCGCGTACATTATTGTGTGCGATTTGAAATTTTAATTCGACCAGAATGAGAAAGCTGCGAGCTTAAGAATCCATGTCGGACCTTATCGCGACTGTATCGATGAAAAATAAGCTTAAGTAACGTGCATGTTACGTGAGCTGTACTTACAGTCTATCTATATTTAGAAAATTATCATTCAGTGTTTGCACAGTTTCGATAAAAACATATAATATAAGGAATTGGCTGCTTAACTGTCGCGATACCTGATTATTTAATAGGAAGTTTCGTGTCTAGCATTATGGTGTTTATCTGTGAATAATTGAATTTAGCAGGTTGAATTATACTGCATATATGCATAAGCCGTCTGCTGTATACAGCCTGTATAAGGTTAGAAATGCTGCACGTATCGCAAAAAACAAAACTATAGTAAGATTCATGCGTCGGTGTCCACGTATATCAAAAGCCGTGGGACTATTTCTCAAAAAGTGGTACAATTTCACACTCTCCGAATAAGAAATGCATATATCTATGCGAATATACGCGCATTGGCGTATGCATGGCGTTCATAAATTTAAAAATCGCATCAATTAATATACCATTTCGTAATGGTATGTAGAGAAACTTAACCGCGAGACATCATAAAAAAGGGAAAAAGGCCAATGATATTTTCTTATGTAATTACGTTCTATAATTTCCTCGCTTTATATGCATCAATAAGAGCAATATTTAAAAAACTGGATGCAAGTTTTAGTGCTGCGCATTTCCGATTTCATAAAATTCACCCATAACACTTATACGCGCTAAAGATGTTTATACTGACGTCTACTCAAGAACTCGTTTACGATTAACAAAGTAATAAATACACATAATGTAAGTCTTGAGTTTCCGGCGTAATTTTATAAAATGAACCGAGACTCTCGAAACTTGTGTACGTTTCGTCAGATAATAATTTCAAACATAATCCTCATTCTCGCTCCCACTAATAATTCATACACGATTCCTGAACATTATCTGAAAAAACATTATTAGTCCATTAACATCTGTTGTCTTATCTATACCGAGACTAATCCAATTACAAGCACACCAAAGTAATCCTAGAAGATCAAAGGCATTCTCAAATCATCCCGACCGCTCATTAACCTTAATCCACCGCACCATATAATCTAACCAAAATATCATAAAAACCATACGTATTTCCCATTCAGGCTTTCTCGACAGAACCACCCACAAAAAGAAAACACCTCCAATTCACACCCAAGTCCTCGAGCTTGAACACGCGTGTTTCTCACCCACCGAAAATAACCCACCTTATCACAAAGTACATATCCCCGGAGCAAAGAGCGAACCTCACGCGCTCTTACAGAGGCCGGTGGCGCGTCCCTTCCTTCTTTGGCCACATCATCATCATCATCAACATCGCTCGTCCCGCAGCATCTTCGAGGAAGAGCCGCACACACGTGAAGATATACCATACACAGAGGGCCTGACTATTCAAGAACGGCTCGTCGCATACGCGCGCGCGTGTGTGTGTGTATGTGTGTGTGTGTCTGAGAAGTAAAGAGAGAAAGCCGCTTGGCGCGCGCGAGTTGGAGTGGAGAGAGAAGGTGGGGCGCAGCAGAACCCGTTCGGTCGCGTGGCCCGCCCACGCAAACTGTATATATGTATGTCTCGCTCCTTCGGCTGCGCTCGCGGCCCCTTCTACGCTGCATATACGGCGTGGAGCGCGAGATGCTGCGACTGTCTTTCTTTCTCTTCTGTGAGCTCTACCGGCTGAGATAGAGGGAGAAAGCCGCTATTATACGCGACTGATAATAATACCTGTCGCGGATCGACATTTCTTTATGCTGCGACGGCTTTTTGCTGTTTTATTATGCCTTTGGAAAATCGTTGGGTAAGTGTGGGCACGTGTATCGAGCGTTAGGAGCTTGGTCTGAGATTCGGATTTTTCGAATGCTCCGTTATAATGCGCAGAATATTAAGCGTTGGATTTTTCGATAAAAACAATTTATGTGCGTTCAGTTAAATTATTCTGACTTTTGCTAAATGAAACTCATTAGAATTTATGAATTAATTTTATCAATACATGATTTTGGACTGTAAAAATAAAATTAAATGTGGAAGGTTTCATTATGCATTTGCAAGTTTACAGAATCCACCATTTTGCAAAGAAGTTGATTTATTATTTAAATCAGATGACCCTATAGAGTTATTTATAGAGTCCAAATTTATATCGAGTTTGAAAAATGACTTTTCAAAAAACACGCGCTAGCTATTTCGGGTGGTACCACGTATAATGCACATACCTAAATACACCCGAAAAATGAGCCTGTCATCGAAGTAAATCAGCATCATTACTGATAATTAAAAAACTTTCCATAATCCCCGCGGTATCGCGCGTTCATAATTCAATTTTATAATTTAAATCCGATCTTCGTCGAACCCGCCAGCGTAAAAGAGGCACTATACATACTCCCCCTTCTCTCTCTTTCCCTCTACTCTTTCGCTCCCTTTCAGGTTTTCAGTCGCGCGCAACATGTGCCAGAGAGAGAGAGAGAGAGAGAGAGAGAGAGAGAGAGAGAAGGGGCCCAGTGCGCGCGCCTATACATATACTGCTTTGCAAATAAGTCGGTCCTCTTTTTGGAATTCCCAGGACATGAGAGTGCGCCCGTTCACTGATGCATGTACATTTGTGTGTGTATGTGTATGTGTTTGGATGTTGGTGTGCAAGGATCGAAAAGTCCTATGGGGACAAGTTGAGAGCGAGCGAGGGTGGGAGAGTTTTTTATAGTGTGGACCAAGGAGTGTGGAACAGTTTTGTGTGTAAATGCGTCTGATTCAGGATTCGTGATTGGAGAAGTGAAGCTGTACGGGTTCCGAGATATGTATGCCTTCATGCTGGGATCTGAAATGGAATATTCTGTGAAATATTTCTTGTTTCTTTAAAATTAGTCGGTAGCATTGGTAGAATTTTATTCGGCTTTGCGAGTGTGACTTATCAGTTTCCATAGCTGCTGCAATATCAGTTAATTATGAAAAAAATAATTGACAAATATAACAATAAATAAACACTGCATCGCATTTAAAATATAGCAGGAAGTGAGGAATAGGTGTTGGGATGATTTTACAAAAGCTGCAGAGCTGTTGAAAACGATATTGATTGATTGTTTTCTCTGCATTTACATTTCAGAGAATCATCAAGAAGTATTAATGTTTGACTTCTTCCTCCATAAAGTTTACATCGTATCATTAGAATTGTAGATCTCAGGTGGTGTTTCAGAATTTCAATCTTGTAATTTTCGTCTACCCCCTTCGAAAAACAGGTTCCTATATATCCAACATGAATCAGCAAATAATTTTCTTAACACAGAATTTCATTATTTTCAAATTAAATAAATGTTGTTTGCTTTCTTTTACATCCGAGCTTGCGTACACATAGATTAATGTAAACACGCGAGAGCAAATGAAACGGTAAAAGATGCAAGAATTCACTTACATTTAATTTTCTTGGTGTAGCAAGCATGTACAGTCACTTTTTTGCTACACGACAGTGTCGCAGAAAACATAAATATCTTGGATTACGGGCAACAATTATTACTACCATCAATAGCAGTAAATAACGTCGGCGGAATCGCAGGCGCAAAATCGAAAAAGGCAAAAAACTCTTGTCGGCGCATGATCCGACAACCCCTCAAGTCCATCGGTAGGTAACAGCTTATATTATCAGATACTCTTAAGCTGTCTTCTTCTGCATTCCCAAAAACAAAAAAAAGAACGGGAATTAAGAGGCCTAAATGGCCGCGTGTTTCTCGATAAACACTCAGCGAGGCCAATAGCCGTCGTTTCAACGCCACTACTGCAACTGCCACTGCACGCCTTTTCTTCAGCCCCGTATATACCGCTGCTGCTGCTGCTGCCTTATTTGCGCGACGTCCGTGCAATTCGATGCGGCCTCAGTTCTCGCCGAGAGACGTCATGACGAATCGGACCGATGGCGATCTCGATTCTTGCCCCAGCTATTGCTTTGCCAACTCCCCTCCCCGAGAAAATGTTGACTGTGAATATACACATAGTGCAAGTATCGCGTGGTGTTCGCAATTCCGTCCCGGGGAAATTAGTCGCGCTCCTTCGTTCGTGCCTGTGTGTATAAGAGGAGATGAAATGCAAAGTATGCTCTACTATGCGATGCTCTCCGATAAACTTTTGCTCTGGGAAGAAGAAGCTACTTGAGATCCTTTTTTTTTTAGGAGAAGATTTGAGAGGATTGGAAGTTTGCTGCTTCTTCTTTTCTAACGTATCTTAATTCGAGCATATCTTTCATTCGTTTTATCACACTTTACGTTTTAAATTATTCTGAATTTTCGTTTATTTTCATTATTGACTTGGTAGTTTAGAAGAGCTTTAGTCAATATAATTTATTAACGTTGTAAAGAAACTCAGAAAATGTTATGAAATTGAATACAGTTAAGTTTAAGTGTCTCGTTATTTTGGTCATTTTAATATTCCTGTACGTCCAGCAAAAATTTTAATAATATATCAATCCGCTGAAGTGTTGGAAGTGAAAGTGGACAATAATATAACTTAGCTGCACGTGCACGTGAAGATTTGGTCATCATATTTTATCGATAGCTCTCAAATTCAATAACACGTGATATATCACATTTTTTAATTAGTTTTTAAGCTTAACGCAGTTTCAATGAAAATAATTTGAAATGCTCATTTCAATTACAGATTCCGAAACGGAAAAATGTTACACTCCAATGCATAAAGTAATATCAGTAACAGTGATAGTGAACAAATTTATATGTAAAGTCACATTAACAGCTAGTAAAATAATTGAAATATTTTCAAGTAATTACAAGCTACACATAGTACGCAAGCTTAATGTTGTATTTCAATTTTAAACAGATAAGACATTTCAGACTTTTTCTACTTACCCTAGGACTTTAAATTTTATGTTTAATTATCTTGTGGCCGTTACTATCATCGTTTATCGGGATAAATATCATATTAAGACTTAAGTGTATTTGAAAAGAAACTATTGCAGAGTTAGTCAAGAGTTCTGTTTGTATGAAACGAGTCGATTATTAAAATAAAAATACAAACTTTCTTAGCACACGTAG
The DNA here is from genome assembly GCA_900490025.1 of Megastigmus dorsalis. Lineage (NCBI taxonomy): Eukaryota > Metazoa > Arthropoda > Insecta > Hymenoptera > Megastigmidae > Megastigmus > Megastigmus dorsalis. The sequence continues at coordinate 13,637 of UELU01131544.1, forward strand.
TCGGATGAAATGAATATTTATAAGCATTCATAAAACTAAGAATTCTCTCTTGCAGCTGAAAATTTTTTTTAATTCATTTATAAATATGACCACGGTACTCGGATACCGGTCAGTGTGAAATTTCAAAAGTTGAACTAGAGTTACTAAAAGAATAAGTTTTATTCTAAACGTTGCCTTGATTTAGCAATTCTCGTCTCCGTTCAAGCAACATGCATAAACAGAACATCTAATTTTAAGTAGTTAAAAATACGTCAATACTTGAATAACCAAGAAACATTTTCTTTTTAAAGTTTATTGCCTGAATGTTTTTTAGAGTAAACTGATTTCGCGACAATCATATTGTAAAAAATTTTTGCTGGAAGGATGGGTTTGCACAATTTTTTTTGTAATAGACAAGGCTTCAAATTCAAAATCCGTTCAAAAGACACTGATTTAATTTGTATCGGGTTCAGGACCGCTTCTTTATATTGAGTTTTTTCGGAAATAACCTGATTTATATAAAAGTGAAACTGAAAATCAGATTTCAGATACTTCAACAATACGTCAATATTTAAATGCTCATAAAATATACCACAAACAAGGTAGTTTGTAAGGTGCAGCTTAGTCACAATATAAGTTCACGCCAGAGCAGGTAACTCTTACGTTTCCAAAAAGCAACAATCCAGAGTTCTATTCTTATTTCAATTGCTCGCCGGAATAGCTTAGAAAACCACTGAAAGCATACTTTTATTCATAATTTGCACCGCACTAAAGTATCGTAAAATATCCTTATGTGTCACACTATACCCACAATATCCTCTGTAAACAAGCAAAAAAGCAAGTTTCGCGAAAAACAGTTGACGCAACACGTCACAAGAGAAAGACAGAATTCAAGAATCTAAAAAGAAAAGAGAAGCCCGCCAGCTTGCATACTGAGAGAGAGCGAGAGAGAGAGAGAGGGAGAAAAAGAGACAAAGATCCGACATCGCGTGGGTGGCGAAACTGGTAGATGAGAAATACAAACGTCCATGCCGCAACGGTCGAAAGCATCTCTGCAGCAACAGCAGCAGCAGAAGCAGACTCGCGAAGAGGTACAAAGGCGGCACACGCGTGGCTCAATGCCTCTTCTCCTCGTATATACACACACGCACGCACATCGCGAGCCGCGCCGCACGACGAGACTCGCACTGCGCGTGCACCTACGTGCGTGTCCCATTAGTTTCTGCGTTTCGTCCGGGGCTCCCCCCCCCCCGATGTATTTATGATGCTCTGTGCGGCCTTTATCGTGTCGTATCAAGGTCTCTCGCGAGCTACTTTTGTTGACGCCGATTTTTCAGGATGCTGCTGCCCTACGGCGATGCTTTATCCTCTTTGAGTACGTAATGGTTACTATATACGTCGGTGCACATTCGCGCGTACATAACGAGGCTAAGTGGTGTGCGATATTTGCATTGTTAGCGAAGGGCAATAACGAGTTGACGCTGTATTTTGTGAATGAAAAATTACGCCTCCTTATTTTAATCTGACTGAAAATTGAAAATACGTTTTAAATCCTACCTCAAATTAATAAGATCGATAATGACGTTATATCAATCACATATTAATTTCGTAAAGCTAATCTTAACAGTTATCGATATAACTCTGAGATTGTCGTAAAATCATAGAGATATAAGTTAATGTCAATAATGTAAGGCCTGCATTCACCCAATGCCAATTACCATCGTATCAAGAACATCAAGCCGACATTTCGTATTAATAGGAACTATATTTAAGTGCCCTCGCGTTATACAGTCGCAATAATTGAGTCGAAAGGTGTATTTTATACACACAGACCTAGCGACAGGTGCGAGACGACAAATTAAGTCTACTTAGCCAATCTTATCACTTTCATTGCTACGTATATATATATATAGAATAAACCATTTCCCAAACTGGAATCTCAGCCAAATAGAAAAAAAAGGGGGGGCACGGAATGCCGATCGCAAAGGAAACTTCCGATAGTCCGCGACTGGACGTATACATATGCACCGTGCAGAGAACTGGCAGCATCGAATTAATATTCTATTCGGGGTGCGATAATCGAGTATTGAGAACACGAGCCTTATCGCGCAGCTTGTCTCTTGCGTGCTCTCTCTCTCTGTCTCTGTCCCTCTCTGTCTCTCTCTTATTGGTCGAGATAAATTTTACGAATTAATTAGACGGCCAAAGCTCATGCGTGCGTCTCGCCCTGCTTTTACCACATCAGGTCCCCCTGTCCTTCGAAAACTGGTCCCCTCTTTCGACTCTTATTCGATTCGCCTCAGAATTCGTCTGTCGATCGCCATGCCAATCGCATTGATCGATACTCGCCGTCCCTTGAGAGAATATCGTTCCGCGATAATACAGCAGCCATTCGTGTGTTCCTGTATATCATTAACGCTTTTGTTCGATCTCTTTATAATACGTACGTAACGGTCGTAGCTTATCATTGATATATAAATTCAATTCGTTACCCGCGCGCGCGACATGTCTTGAAACCAGTTCGTCTATTATAGCTGCGTATTTTGCCGGCTTGATCCAAGGAATTCCTTATATACCGTATTATATAAATAGTTCTTAACTCGACAGTTCTGCGTATCCATTTTAGAAAAGTTTGACAGGAACGCGTTGACGAGCGCTAAAATATAGCTCGGCAGAAAATAATCCTTTTAGCGCCAAGCAATTAGCATAATAATTGCGAAAGTTCAATTCTAAAAAAGGCAGAGAATTTCTAAAGCAACGAATCAACGATTATAAATCGTACCGCAAAGCTGTTCCTTTCATTCATTTCACACCGTCATAACTATAAGTACGTTATTGAGTTAAAAATATGAGGGGTAGATAAAAATAACAAGTGCAATTCATTCGATTCTTACGTTACAGCGATAAAGTAGCGTGGATAAGTCAGAATATTTGATAATAAATATTGTGTTCTCGTGCGCTCGCGCTTATGCATATTGCAAAAAATTTTCGGTTCACGAGCTGTAAACGATCGTTTTACGATATTCACAGACGCATAAAGCATAAAGCATATCGAATGCTCGGTAAGAACTTGCAAATTACAGCGCTGCTTTCACAATAATGCAAGCGAGTAAAGAGGCATGTATAGAGTTGCACTTGAGATGAGTTTCAGATTCTTTCGCCTCTATATAGAATCTCAAGAACTAAAAGTTCAAATAGCATAGGTAAAAGGTTGAAGCATGGTCGAAGGTACAATAATGCTGCAGATATGATTCAATCGTGAAGTCGAAAGTACAAACTTGACGCCTGTATGACGGCAGCCAATTCAACAATCGTGTTTATATGCGTACCTTTGTATCCGAATCCAGACTGAAGAGAGGCAGCGAAATTAGTCTCTGGACAGCAAAAAGTTGACGAAAAAAACGATGTAAATTCCACACCTCGATCTATACTTGAAAAAGCATAGAAGAGATAATGACTTACACATAGGCGCATGTAAGTAATCTGCCAAGAATAGCCTGAAGGCAGGTTCGAGGACAGCATAAGTACAAATTCAAAAAACAGGAACAACCGTGAAACGTGTGTAGCTGCTATATATTTACGAGCGGAGAGTATTATTATTATTTTATGCATACTGCCTTAAAATTCATATAATTTTTAATTTTTAAAATAATGCCATAAAGATCATTCAACAACTTGGTGTGGTTCACACCTTTTTTATGTAGTTCTCAAATTCCACTGCATTTTGATATATTCCATTTAATTCATCGTACATAGCTCCTACTTACTCCTTAGCGAACTAATATTTATGTACTTTCCTATACAATTAATTCCTACAATCAATTTACTTATATCTCGTAATTCATCTTCATATATTACGAGTTTTTACCGCTACATGATAATTGAAATCCGAAGCGACTGAACGGATTTCAATTATCATGCAAACACAAAATCTAATCTTTAAATAAAAAATTGATTAATCATCTCACAGGAGCTACTTTTTACCTATAAGATGTAGGTAATTTAAATTCAAATGATAAATTAAAACTGATCTAGATTACAGGTAATAGAGTTGGCAAAGATTTTCAGCGCCACAACTTCGAAAGCTAAATTAAAAGTGCAAATTGGCTTAGAACCGTTTTACAAAGCTAATTATTCGAGCTTAGTATCGTTACCATTAGATAAAGAGACACAAGTTTAAGAAATTCACATACTCAAATGTGATCCCCATGTCGACGAACTTGTCACTCCAAGCGCGAGTTTCGTATAGTATTTGTTTTTATCGGAGCGCCTAAGAGTCTGCATAGACGATCGATCATTATACATACACTGCACTAGGAGAAAGGAATAGAAAGAAAGAGGCGCAAGGGGTGATCGCGCGCATTAATCATAGCGCGAACGATGCCTCTCGTCCGTTTCTCAAGCTCCTCTTCCTCTTCTCCTTTACACACAGGCACGTGCATAAGCTGATATACAGACTTCTGCAGATATTCTCACCGAGTGCGAAAGCAGCCTTGTATCTCGGGGCAATAATAATTGGGAGGATGCGCGCGCGCGCATGCAGTCGATATATATGCTGGACTGATTAATCATAATCAAGCTTCGAAAGCGGCCCTCGATTAGCCTGACTTCGACTCGTGGTTTAAACGATTGTAGCCCCGCATGTTCGTTTCTCCTTGTCGTTTTGTTTTCTTTTTTTTTTTTCATCGACCTGGCGCGCGCGTTATTGATCTCGCGACGTGATGCATCCGCCGAATGATGGATTCTGGATCGGAAATCGTTGGGATTCTGCACGTTCGCATACAAGACTGACCTTCATTTCGTATTGGTGTATATCTTGCACACAGACGATTCTGAGTACGATTCGGCATTGCGATTTTTTTGGATCTCCATGTACGAAATTCCCAAGTTTCCTTTTATTACATACGTGTATATTTTTTAATTAATTTTGAGTCAGTTGTTTTATTTGATTAGACAATGTAGAACATGAAATGCTCGATATAGAATCTTTTCTCCTTCGGACCAGAATTAGCATCACAATTGGCTTTACCTGCCGGTGTGGATCGAGTTACATCTTTCTACTGAAAACGGAGTGTGCAAGTGGGATTTTTGCACCGCTCGGATGACAGGCAAAAAATAGGTCGGTTAGTGATGGGTGCATCCCTTTGTGAAACGAAACACCGATTCTCCCTTTCGAACCATTTCATTAAAAATAGAACACGTATTTATGCTACCCTATTAAATTATTAGTTTTAGTGATTTAATGCTGCAAAGTCCGGAAAAAAAAAAGATTAATATATAATTGATTTCGACTGTCCAAATAGCTATAAATATTGAACTTGATTTATAACTGTATATATATATATATGTGGTTAAGAATTTTTTTAAAACCACTTTTTCCTTGATTCTGTTTACAGATTGTTTAAAAACGCTCTATTGGAATTCTGCTATTGCGATGCCGCTCATCAAAGTACAATAAACCTACACTGTCACTCGACTTCTGTTTTCGCATAATCGATCGCGGGCTCCATCACCATCAATTGCCACAGGACCGATCAACCCCGAATTCAAATCCAATTCGCGCAAGTTTTGAAAACAGCCGCTCGTTACCCAGATCCTAGTCATGACACACGTGCACGGGTGCAAAAGAGCTAAGAAGATGCTAACCCACGCATCTCGACAGAGCTACAACTTGATACAAGGAAAGGAGCGAGAGGCGTCTCGCTTACAATCTAGTCTCGAGAATCATTGAGGATCCTTCTCTCTCTCTCTCTCTCTCTCTCTCTCTCTCTCTCTCTCTCTCTCTTGTTAGAGGATGAAAGAGAAGCTGGACGCGCAAAAATAGCGGCGTGTGCGCAAGTGAGAGAAAGGGCGCGTGCAGCGAGAAGAGTTTGCTTATATACAGGACGAGACAAAAGACAAAAGCGCGAAAGGAAGAGAAAGAAGTGGCGAGCGCACAATGGAAACCGGAAATTCGAGTCGGAATCGAGGTACTACGAGAATGAGAGAGAGAGACTCGGACGTCGTCGATGAAGGCCTCGAAATACATATATCGGTATTATTGCCGTGCTATACAGAGCCGATACACAGATTTATGCGTGGAAGCGTGAATATTCAAGAGGTGGGAATTGACACTATATTGCGTTTTGGCTTATCGCATCGACTGTAATCAAGTATTTTCTCAGATTTCAATGAATTTTTCTAAGAATTCGCGGTTGTTGATTTAGCGATACCATGTAAACAATCGATTATTCTTATTGATCAATCATGAATGTCTTGGATTTCAATTCGTTATTGAATGCTAAAGTAAGGAAATGTTAATATTTAGTTATGAGAGAATAAAATTCTATCAATCAAGATTATATTTTCTTTCTTTATATTTTATCTTCCATACAATTAATAGTCTGCAATGATACGCAGTCCGTGAAAAACACTTTTAACAGATTTTGCAACGGAACGCACAAAAGTTACAAATACCAATTTCGTATAGATAAAACAAACGCGAAAAGCAGCAGCAGCAGTAGTAGCGGTAACAGCAGCGGCAGTCGCTTTCGCGACGTTAAACAAGAGATAAATCATATAAAACGCGCGGATAAGCGAGAAAGCAAGCGAGAGCAACAGAGAGAGAGAGAGAGAGAGAGAGAGAGAGAGAGCGGCCCTCGCGGCTGTGCAGTGCTGCTGCTGCAAAGTCACGGTGTGCGCGCAGTGTATATAGGCGCGGCGCGAACTGCTCGACTATAACACACTACATATAGCCAGAATCCAGCTTCAGCTCGACTGCCAGGCGCGCGCCGTTCTTTTTTCTTTATCCCGCATTCAAGGAAAAAGTGACAGGCTGCAGTCGGTCAAGAGACACACTTCCTCGACGTTTAATTATGATTTACGGACCCGGCCGCTTTTCTCGATTAGTTACGATTTTCAAGTGGTAGCCGCCCCGCTGAACTTAAAAAATTGACACTGTAGTGGGAGTGAATAAACAATATGGTCACTGATTCGCATAATTCTCAAAAGATATACAGATCGAGGAGAAAGAATTAGCTACGTGGTGATGTATGGACACATCAGAAATTCACCGACCTGTGTAAATCATATATCGAGATACTCGAGAGAGTTGAGCGATGCCGATATGATGCACCTGACAGATTGGACTCTGCCGATGTAATTGCTGCCCCGCGCGCTATTCCCGGAATCAATTTTCCCTTTAATTTATCTGCGCCGCGCTCTCTCTCTGCTTCGATGGTTAATTGATTGAGTTGGCCAAGTCTTATCGATGAGTTTCCAATCTGATTTCCATGCCCATGACCTTGTCTATTGAAATGTATAATGGGCAAGAGTCTTTTAACGTTTATTGCTGACGATCGCCGTAAAGAGGTTGTATATGTGTGTAGTTAAGAGCAGTGGGATAGGAGATGAATTTGAAGTTGATGTTGTGCTAATACTGTCAAGAAATCGAGATAATTAATTCGTTTGAACTAATTAATCACAGTTCAAAAAAAGGATCAAGCAATAGCTACCAGTGCAATAGACGATATACTCTAACTTAAAATTACACAATTGCTGTAACTAAAATAATAGATTCTCTGCTATTCAAGATTCTTACCAGAAAATATTATAACTTGTCATGCATATATATATGCTTATTTACCTTTTAATGCAGGATACAGGTATTGTATTGGTAAATCATTCGAAAACTGAACTACTGGCACCTATGATTGAATCTGTATGATAACGTTATTTATATGTTTTAAAGGTCACAAATTGTGTATGCTGCAAAAGATATCTGATGACTCTTATTTCATATAATTTTCTATTAGAACCTGTCGATCTGATTTCGGATCTGAAATTTTCTGCAAATCTCACGCTACATCCAACTGAGTCTGTTCATGCAAAATTCGTCAAGATAAATACGCAGAATAAAAAAATAATGATGCAAAAATAATACCACACAGATACGCAAAAAAACGATCATCAAGCAACTGAAGAAACTAGCAAGAAACTCTGAGTCGAAGAAACCTTAATTTTTTCTCTCCTAAAAAGACAGAGAAAGATAGAGGAAAAAAGGGTGCCGACCGCGTCTGGACCCGATGCCAATATCGTGGGTGTCGGTCCCACGCGTCTAGGTGGGGCTCTTCCTTCAGGTTCTCCCCTCTCCTCCTTATAATCCTTCGCGTGATCGTCGCACGCGTCGCTCTCTCTCTCTCTCTCTCTCTCTCTTGCCTCCTCCTCCTCCTCCTTTTCCTTTTTCGTTTTTCAGGACCCGCTCATTACGTATAAGGAAAGTATACTGCGGACCGAGTGCGCGCGAGCAAGAGAAAGAGCGAGAAAGGAGAATCAAGGACAAGAAAGTGAAAATGTGGCTTTTTCGCGCGTATCCTATACTCTAGTCCCATAATTGAAGCCTGTTATTATCGAGGCCCCGAGTATTGTTTGTGTTCGGTGTGTGTATATGTGGAGAGTTTGACGTGAGATACCGCGTTTGCCTCAATTTGCATGATACGTGTATCTCCTTCGCGAATATCGGTGCTTTTTGTTTTCCGTGTGATCGAATGTGCGTGTGTAATCTGCAAAGGATTATTATCCATTTTAATTACAATGACTGCTTTTTAAGCGAGTCATGAATAAGATTATTGTTGGACGATATCTTTTTAACAATCTCTTTCTTCCGTCATTATTATCATTATTATCATTATGATTCTTCGATCATTATTACTTATGATTCTAACAGTTGTTGCTGTTATTGTTTGTCGCTAGCTTTACTTTTTAGTAGATGCTGGGATTATCTTTATTGCTATGATCATAATATCGATTTGTTGTTCATCCATTAATAGTTATAAATAAGCTTTATCCATGTATGTTCTTATTCTAGCTACAGAAATAAAAAAAATAATAGAAAAGCTCATTATTTATCATAACAATCATACCATAAATAGATTGTGGGGGACCCTTTATTCCAAAAAAATACGTACATAAATGCAATCAGTATGCTGAAGAATGGTAATTTTAGTTCTCTCGTATTATATAAATTTTTTATTACACCCATTGGCATGTATAGCGATCGAAAACGGTTCTCTACCTACTTAAACTTTTGGTTACTAGAATAATAAACTCATTCTACTTCCATAAATTTTAATTTTAAATTTTCGGTTTAAATTCATTAATTTTAATAAAAGAGATACATTATTTAATTTAAGCGTGGTACTTAACTATTTGATAAAAATCAGTTCAGTATTTCATTACTACAATCCCACTTATAGTGTGTTGAAATTTGAAAAGTTTAACAATGTATTCAAATAATTATTGTGTATTCAAATGATGTATAAAATACTGTAATTTTTTGCACTATGCGGAGGCCGTAATTGTAATAAAAAATGATTTTGTAGATATAAAAATGCTTTAGATAAAAACTTAAACACAAGCATCACTAGACTACAAGAGATTTTAATATAGACATAAACCAATTGGAAAATCTTCATCAAGAATGCGTAAATAATTTTCTTGAAATTGAATATGTTCCATATTTTTAAGAAATCACTAGGTAATGACAGCTGATGTGTTCGGATCGTATATAGATAATATGTTTGTCAAATCAAGTTCATTAAATATGCAATCCTAAATAAATGTGACGGTACTTCCTGCTTATTATCCACTTTTTTTAGGTGAAAAGGTAAACATGAACATGTTGACTAGCAATATAAATTATGACATTTACATTATCTATAACAAACATGATCCTGATGCTGCAATAAATGAACTAATAAATGTATCTAACTAATTAGAAATATTTAAAATCGTTTTGCCAAGAAAAACTACATCAGCTATGGTTGACAAAAGAAGTCCTAGTATGTACCTATAGGTGCCATTGTGTGCCTATTTTTTGCTTATACACACAAAATATAAAATAAATGTGGAATAAATAATTAATCGTGAAATCAGCTTACCGACACTTATTGTTTCTTAGTGTTTCGATAAGATAGCCGCATTTTAATAAGGCAAAAGAAGGTCGAATGTGTATAATCATTAATGTAGCACCTTAACCAGAGAAATAATGTAGCGAGGGACCTTCACACGGTATACACGACCTCGCAAGAGTGTAAGAAAGAGATAAGGCAGCACGCAAACGAATTTCTTCCTCTGGCATATAGCGATACTTATGTACAATGAAGAAGAACGAAGGTGTTGAAACAAGAATTAACGCGAAGCTTTAGCCAAAAAATATGTAATGCACTCGATCCCGGGGGCCGCGCCAATTTACCTACAGCACATTCGCGCGAACGAACTCTCGGACGTTTATGTTTCCGCGAGTCGAGATCGGGCTACACGGCATTCCAAGGTGATGGCTGACGAGTTTTTCGGGCGGAGGAGAGACTGCGAAGAGAATCGGTGCCGGCCTGTGGATAAATAAATTTAAAAAAAAGAGCCCGCGTGCGTCGTGTAGGCCTGGAAAAATTAAAAGTTTTTATAGCGCGGTAAGCGGTTACAGGCCGCGATATTTACTCTCCGAACTTTTGCCGTGTATATTAGGGACATATTTTTATAAACTCCTCCTTTATTGGTATATCTTGAAGGGGTCATCGTGATTCTTAGGGATAACTTTTATTGGGAAGAAGCAAAGCCAAAACGATTGCTATTAATCCTATAACCTTATTTGTAAATAGCTGTTATGCTTGCGGTTGAATAATTATATTAATTGCAGTTTAAAGTTGGTTTACTTTCGAACTAAAAAAGTCATAAAATCCGATACCCTTATATACCATTACACGTAAATATTTGGGTATCATCACCTCTTGGATGGAAACCCGAACGCTTTGAAACCTAATATTTTGATGAAAAAATCTTACAGGTTAATTTCGAAAGCATCCGACTTTATTTTTTCTCCTTTTACTCAAGTACATTATAGAGCACTCAAAAGTCCTGTAATAAAAATAATCAAAGGTTAAATGAATTGTTGAAAACGACATTTTTGTACAGCTATTTCCACGAAATGCATTGCACGAATCACTTAAGAGATCATGAAATCCATCAAACATACCTAAAAATGCACCAGAAAGGCAATTAAAACGACATACCCGAAACAAGATCGTCAAACTCTCTGGAAAAGGACATATCGCCATATTAATCCAAAAATGCTGATCCAACGAACTCGTTGAACGGGAATTTTGTCTCTCGAGAAATTGAGTATCGCACGACGTATATGCGCAAAATGTATATATGCAGATTATCGAGGGGAAGGGGGGAGAATGTCTCTCCGTTGGCGAGTTTCGCGTGCGCGCGATTATATACCACCTCGAGCGCTGTATACAGTGTGGCCCACCCTGCGAGAGTTTTGGACGTGAGTCTCGCAGGCGACTTGGAAGGAAACACTCTCTCTCTCTCTCTCTCTCTCTCTCTCTCTCTCCCATGTATCGGGGGTGTCGATATTAATAAGGGGACTCCGGTTGTACGTGCTGTCTCTTGTCCTGCATGCATATAAACTCGGCAGCTTTTGGTAGCGATGTCGACGATATGTATACCGTATTCAAATATCCCTGCAGATTGCGATCTTTACTCGTGAATTTCGCGTAAATGATGGCGGGGTTTACTTGGATTTTTTCGTCTTACTCGTTGCTCTCGCGATGTTGTGTAATGATCGAAAAAAAAACATGTTTACTCGAAACTTTATGGAGATAAGCGGTCAGTTTTTAACGAGTTATTTACTTCCAGGATTGCGATATTTTTTGAAATACTTAATCAATAATGGATTGTGCACAAAATAAGTTATTTGCGAATGTTCTTCGAACGTACTTTATGATTTCTATAAAATATCTGTATTGTTTTAAACTTAAAAATATGTAATTATATTTTTAAATATCTTTTTATTTATTATACTATAGAAATCCCCAGAAACTCACAATGTGAAATCGAAAATATATATTATTATGCATTACTTAATGTTAAACAAGCAAAATTGATTGTTACATGTCCGCAAGGCCAAAGTGCGTGTAAGAAATTTATTTCTGGTGACAAGTAACGTTTTGGACACTCAAAATAAGAACTGATGCGTTTGCTGAGGCACAGCGAATAAATCAATGAATCGAATGCATTAGCTCTCTCGACCCGTGTACTTTATTGGTGCTTTTCTCACGCACATAATTGGAGGTTCTTCGCCCTCGTTACTTCGTGTCTCACTTCTTTATTTTTATTGCGCGCGAAAGTTTGTATTTTTAATGTATTGACTCTCTTGAAAGTAATAATAATTTTAAACTTCAATATTGATGAACAATTTTGAAGAATAATAAAAGTATTAAAGTCTATTTACAATAAAGAATAATATTAGGTTTTCAAAATATTAGGGTCGCTTTACGATTTGGTTCTCTATATTATTCTAATTTTATTATATAAATTGTCGAAATATGTTCTGTATAAAAGGACTAAACAAATCTCAAAATCAAATAAAATATTATTTTGTAAAGAGGGCTTCGAAAAGTGGAGAAAGAAATTAATCAGTCGAGGTTCGATTGCTAAATGTTATAAGACAATATAAAAAATTAATACACATGTATAAAGTGTTTTTACGATGTGCATTTTAATAGAAAAACGTATTAAAAACTTAGCCTCGTAATGAATGACACATATCCGCAATTGCGCAATACGAAATGCAGTTTTCTGATATAGCTACAAATTGAAAAAACAAAATTGAATTTAAATAACAAAATGTTGTTAAAAATGTAAAAATTTTTAACATGAATTTGCGACAAATTTTAATAATCATGAACTAAATTTTAATAATCATGAACTAAATTTTAATAATCATGATAAAATGAAAAGTATGCACTTTTAATAATAAATAATTGATGCACTTAAAAATTCTCGCTGATCAATATCCAACATTTTCATATACATCCGATTACCTATCAACGTAACGAAAAAAAAAAAAGAGATACGAAACTGGGTAATGATGGGTAGAGAAATTCGTTGAGCTGTACGGGTACGAACGTGGCAAAGACGCACCCAATATTGCAGCCCTCTTTCGCCAATTATACCGTAACTAATGCGTTATTTGAGCCCCAGGCACTTTCTCACTCCCGCTCTTCCCTTTCAAATTTATCCAAATAAACTCACTATAGACGAGATCGCGCGTGAATACCTTGGGTGTGTGCGCAAAATATTCTTCATAAATGCGTCGTTATTATTTTATTTTATTTTTATTCATTTATATTGACTTCTCGAGCTCACTTGCGAAACCCATTGACTTTATGCATTCTGCATAATCTTGAATTTACGAACTTTATCGCGCACTTTTGCGGCCACAATTATTATGCAAATTGCGGGGATATAAATTTAATTAACATAAAGAAAAACCTCACCAATTGCTTTGGCATACTAATGTATCCTTTCATGAAAGTGCATATTGTCGTTATTATATTTCTCAACAATAACAAGATTAATTTTTCTATAAATTACCGATCGATTGTCGACTCTTATTTAGATCCGAACCCCGTTATTCTTGAATCAATGCGGTAAATCTTAAATAAGTATCATAAATAAAAAATTCCGTCCCATTTCACGGAATACGTAATTCAACATTTAACAAAGATCTTTTAAATTGATGCCATATTTGTATTTTGTACAACTGCAATGTGAGAGTGAAGAAAAATTCAAAAAGCTCTACAGCACTTGCTTTTTATATCACGCTCTCTTTAATAATTACTTAACTTCACGCAATGAATCATAACTCTGAATTCACCGTGGCTACCGTAATTATTTCAAGCTAACTCAAACGTTCTTATCCCCGAAAACACCTGTCCCCCTAAATAATCTTCGGTGTGCGCAAAAAAGAAATGGTGTATTCAGGCTGCATCTTTTTCGATTCATTTTTCTCCAAGACATCGGATACACCTTTGAAAACGTTACACATAATCCTCGAGAGAATGCGCGCGATTCCAGCAGCAGCGAGAGAGTTCGCATACACACAACGACGACGACCCGCTTCCGTGCCGTGCACACACCCACACACTCAGCCTCTCGCATATATATATATATGCCCCCCGCATGAATGCGGGCTGATCGATGGGCAGCGAGTTCGCGAATTAATCAAGTTGTTTATCGTATTAATTGCGCTAATTAGGGAAAAGGGTAGAGTCCAGTCAGCCTCGGGTGATTCACTGATGCGCGAGAGTCTGTGTGTATGCGAGAGAGAAGAAGTACGTCCTCGCGGGCACATCAGGTTTGATTTGAATGAGGTGAGCGCACGTGTGGCACGGAATATGTTACGCGCGCGGTACAGTGGGTGTGCCTCCACGCGCGGGAGACTTCTTATACTTATTTTGCGAATTAAGAGCGTTTAGTTCGCGTGTACTTTTTTTGGGGAGGGATGGGCCCACCGACTGCGAGTGGTATTTTGGAAAAAGGACTGGGTTTCTTTTGAAATACGTAGGGATAAAAGAGAGAAAAAAATTAATAAACTGAGATTCGATATACTGAGCGCTGTAATACAAGACACGCGAAAACATATGTGCACGCGTTCAAAGTGCTACAAAGATGCAGAAAAACTTGTCAAGAAATTAGCCTCTTAATTGAATGACGATGATTCCACAATGACGCATCGTGGAAATAATTAGTTGTCTGAAAGAGCTGCTGTTGTTCGTCACTCGCTTGAGCGCCAAAACAGAAACGGATTCAAACCCGGCAAACCGAGTGAAAATTTGCTTAAAAGAGTCGTTGGTAACGTGGTGTACAAAGAAACGAGCCTCAGCCCCCGTATTATATGACGCTATACCCCGCGCGCCCCTTTTCTCCGCGCTTTATACGCTTAGCGCTAATTATGAAATAGGATTACGAGTGGCGGTTGTGCGCTTGTAAATAAACGCGAGAGGCCGACCTCCCGAAAAATTAAAGAAGAAACACGGTCCCCCCTCCCAATTACGTGCGCAGTCACCTCCTTTTTCGGGAAGAACGCGTGCGCGGGTGGATTCGTATAGGCCATTAACGAAACTTTACTCCCAGCTCTCGCGCGGCTTGTATTTTTAATGCCTCGGCTTCATTTTTCTCTTCTTTCTTTGCCCTGCTGTTTTATTTCCGCGTAGCTCTTTTCTCATCGCCTTTACGTGTTTCCGCGTATTTGCATTTTTATATAAGGACCGGGTAAGATTCCGATCGTGTTAATTGTATCGCGCTTGAAGATTTTATTATAACGTGCCAGGCGGAATAAAGTTTCGCGCGAACACAGGCTCCACCACTGATTCGCCTTATTGTACTCGCTGGCGAATAATGTGAATACGAAAATATCATTTGTATTAATTACGTAATTATCAATGCAGATTTATTCAGACTAGTTTATCATTAATAAAACGGTACTGGATTATCATTTTTAAACGACACGCGGATCATTGAGGTTATTCTAGTAGCTCAGCTTATATATATATATATATACCTATATGCAATAATCCAATCAGCCGTAAATATAATTTAATCCTACTTACATATTTAGACGTGTAATAGTCTTCGCATCTTCTCGAATGGGATAGTAAACAGGTGTAAGAAAGAGGGAGTGAATGAGAGAGAAGATGAAAAGGAGCTACAACGAAAGGTAGAAAATAGCAATTTCGGTGGACGAGGAGGCCATTAACGTCGTTATATGTACGCGGGGTGGCACGACAGAGCAGCCGCACACGAGCCGTAAAAGCGCGCGTCTGCAGGCTTTAATTTTAATTTAAAATCGTTGCAGGGACCACCTACATTTTGAGCGCGCACAGAGAGGAGCTATGCCTTTCCCTATCCTCTCTCTTCTCTCTTTCTTGTCCCTTCGACGATGAAAACTTGTATGGGCGAGGTGAGAAACAATGCGTCGCAACAGCAATAATCCCGGTCAAATGATTGCATTTGGCGCTTTCCGATTGGCTATAAGAAGAACGTATTATAAACATTCATTACGTTGATGAACAAACTCATCATTAAATTGCTTAAATACGAATAAAAAAATATCACTCTAAATAAAAGTTGTTGCGAAGTAAGTTTTACATCGAGTAAGTATAATTGATTGGCAGTATAGATTTAACGATTGTATAATATGTATACAATCTTCAGACAAGCATTGTATTTAAGATACTTCAACAAAAGTATGCCATCCATAAAGATGTTTGTCATTGTAATGATACGAATCCAACTTTTCAGCCCAATTAACAATTTCTATACCGTAATATCGACGGCCTCTCAAAGCACTTTCGCGAGAGATAAAAGAATCGACGTATAGCGCAACAGGACACAATCGAGACTATACGAAAAGGCTCATCACCAATGCGAAGTCCCCATCATATCCCTACGAAATCTCGAACACTTTTAAAACTCGTCCGTGTATATACAGCAGCAACCCACACGACACAAAGGTCCGCGCCGCTAAAATACAATGAGAGGGAGCGAGACGGCAGGGATTTACAACGCGAGGTAGTAGCAGTATAAAACTGAATTTATATCAGGGAACCTTCGTAGAGCCCGAAAACCGTATGCAGGCCTTCTCGCATGGGCCTGAAAGTTATCGTAAAAACAATGGCTCTCGTACCTTCGCACTCCCTCAAAACTTTCCTTTATGTCTGCGCGAAATGACGTTTCAATTAGTCGTTTAGGCGGACTGATATATGGCGTCGATTGGGGGGGAATTTCACATGTGGACGTGAATTTACAAGCCGATGCCTTCCGCGGATCGAACAATGCTTCCGTTTGAATTAGTATGTCCTCTGGATAATAAGGCGAAGGTCGGACGTTTTAACGTCTTGTCTATTATGTTTTGCAGCCGTGTGGTAGACTAGACACAAATATAAAAATGGTTGACGTGCGTCGGTGGTGAATTTTTTAAGCTTTGTTACCTTGCCAGCATTCTAAGAAACTCAAACTTAGGAGAGGCTCGCGAAATATTTTCCTTGCTTATAGATTTTGATTTAAAAGCGATTTAATTTTAGTACGATATTTACTTTTAGAAAATGCAAATGACAATGATGGATCGAGATGCTCGGTGCATTTAGAAATTAAATAAACAAATGTTCTAGTATAATCTCAACGCCTCTATCACGTCAACCATTTTCTTATATGCTTCTTCATCTCCCACTACTTGATATCCGTCATAAGGAAATTTTCAGTTGTCCATAATGCGCGTATCTCGTTATCCTCATGAATATTTCAATTCCTTCAGATTTTGGTCTTATACTTTTCCCTTTCTGCGCAATATAGGTTCGGAAAATTTACGTTCGCTATAGAACCGATTTACTGTCCGATCGATCCCGGATAGTATACCTCTTATACGTAACCGTTAAAATTCTTGTACACCCGTATAAAAAGAAGCTGATGTCCTAAATGGAAATGCAATTTATAATCCCATGCAAATTCTGGAATTTCAAACATCGCGGTGAAGCTCCTCCTCCATATATCTCATTTATCCAAGTGTCATTGTAAAAACGATCCTGTTTAAAGCGACAAAAAAATTAATTACTTAGATAACGTCAATCTCTGTGGATTCTAACCTTACACAAAAATCATTATACATTATTGGCCTGCAAAATCCTTTCGAGGCATCGGTATATCAAAGTTAGCCCCCGTAATTTCGGCTTAGCTCAAGCTATAAAAAAAGTGAAAAATTGGCAAGGCGGCGGCGCGCCATGCGTGCTAATGCGGGTGAAAATTCGTTACCCGAGGGACACGCGCACAAGGCAGTAGATGGTATAACAGCATCTCTGGCTGGATTCTATAGCCGGAGGAGGAGAGTCTCTCAGATAATGCGATTTTCTCAAGTGTTAGTCAAACGCACCACGAGGCGAACTCTCGCCGCTACGAGTGTCGTGTAAATACGGCAGCCGTGCATCAGCTCGGCTGCAGCAGCGCAGTGTCTCGAATCGAGCAGACAACAGTAAAAACGGAAAACACACGTGCAGCTGCAGTGTAGATATAGAGGATGGGAATGAAAGAAGATGAGACGCTGAGGGTCGCCGCTAAAGAGTCGAATATTGCGTGGGAGAGCGTTGTTATATAAAGTGTACATGGCAGTTAGTTATTGTACTGTGGCTATTTTTAGGATAGTTATAGGAAATATAGTCATGAGTTATTCTATACTTTCAATATTTTAGAGAATAATGAAATCTAATAAAGAATATTATACAATTTTATGTTTCATCATCTCGCGAGCTAAAATAAAAGTCTACAAATTCATTCGTTGGATTGAAATCTTCTATATTAATTAATTATTTACAATGGGTACTCGAATGACTAATAGAAAACATCTTTAAAATCTTATAGCTCTAACAGAATTTGGAAAATAAAAGTGGCAATTTATTTGAAAAGAATCCAAAGTAAATTTGATCACGGATGCGCCATAGTCGCAAGAGGACTATACGTGGGCATTGGACAATAGATCCTGAGAGAACAATACTTCTTAGAGCCAGGAACCATGTGGGCGACTCGGGTGTGATTACACGTGCACTCTAAAATTTTTCGCATTTTCATAAATAAAGATTTTTATGCACGATCGCCGCGGCAATTCTTCGTTTTTTGCTCCCTTCCATTATTTCACATTTCTTTGACACTCTTTTGAGGCCTCGGACGTAGTTTTCGAAGAGATTTATCGCTTACATCCGAATGCGATATTGAAGATTTTATTGAATTTTGGCAAATGCGAAATTAACGAGAGAATTATTGTGAATCGACTTTATCGCTCTGAAAATTTTTAATTTCCGAATATTATACACTTAACTCATCGAGTCGATCTTCTCGAGCCCAGAGTGTTTATACTCACACCTCTCTCTCTCTCTCTCTCTCTCTCTCTCGTGTTGGCGGACTGTTTTATTTACAGCCTCTTAAAACCCTCTTAGTGAGTAAATGGAGAATGGAAACTCTGCGAAAAGAAGCAAAGAAAAGAGTTTAATTATGAAATGCTTGAAAAATGTCAAAAGTGAGTATCGAACACTGTGGTTCGTTGCATAATTCTACGGTTTCTTAAAATGAATAAACGAATAAACATTTTAAATTGTTATTGTAAATATATTGGAAAGAGTTGTTATTGGTGATTGGAGTATTATTGTAATGGTTAAAAATAAAATTATTTATACGCCATCAGTCTTTGTTTATTCTATACAAGATTGCACGATAGCTGTTTCATTTTAAAAATACGATAGGACCACACCCCGCGCTGCATACACATTTATTAAACGGTGGTCTTATTCACTTTTCTGAAGGCTCATTCGCGTAGCCGCGCAAAAAAAAAGGGGCAAGCAGACCCGCAAGGCAGGCGCATCCTTTTTCGTAATAATACCCAAATTAAGAAAAACGATGATTATTGTCCGTGCAATAACTCAAGCCGGATTGCAGAATTAATAACTTGAAAGTGGTAGCTCAATAATTCAACCCCCACGGAACGATTACTCCTGCCTCTCCCCCGCATATATAAATTTCACATGTGCACTCGCTCTCTCTTCCTCTTTCTTTCTCTGTCTGCCTCTGTCTCAGGTGGTATCGAAATCTTGCGGACGAGCGGATTAAGCGTGACGGGACGCAAACATTTTATAGAGCCTCCCTTCCCGAAACTTTTTCGGTAAATCAGAATGGATGGTGCCTTCCTTTATTTTTTTCAAATGTGTAGAAGATAAAGGAGCGAGCATCAAAGAGAAAAAGCGAGTTTCGATGGTATCTGATGTTAGGCTCGGGGCATAATGCGCTAAAAATATAGACGGTCATCAATATTTTTCTGTACCATTATAATCGAACCGTTTTTGAAAAAAAATATGCTTCGATGAGCAAAAAGAATTAGGAAATCCTAAGCCATGTTGTTTTGCCATACCACTAAATAATTGAGTATAAAATCATCATTTTGACAATTTTTTAGATAATTAGTAAATTAGCAACTAATTAGATTTATTCTAGTCTCATTTAGAAAAACCTAATATTTATAATATTTTCCTTCTATAACAAATGTAAATAAATTCCACGCATTATAATGATAAAACCATTAATTTGAATATTGTCCGGAGTTTTTAATTTCCAGGTGGCCCAGATGCAGACAAAAGTTGAATCTTTGAGACGAAAAGACATGGAGGATTCGCCTTTAGGGTTTCCAAGGCGGAGAGTATATACACGAGATCCCAAAATGCACACGGCGAGAGTTCATGAATAAATTTTGCTGAGATTATCGGAAAGCCCACGTGCTATAATGGACAAAATAAACGTCGATAAATCATTCAGCGGGCTAATCAAAGTCTCTTTACATTATTTACCGGACCTGCATGTAACTCGTTTTTACTTGAAATATTGCAGCTCCTCTTATTGGATATTTTCGCCAGGCTCTTTGTGTACTAAATACCCCATCGAAGAAGCGTTTGTTTGTCAAAATGTATTCAAAACTGAATGCGTTTTATGTAATTTAAAATGCAATACATATTCGATATACTGATAAAGAGAGTTCACATTTTGTTCTAATATTTTATATTAATCTTTAAATTTAAACATTTGTTAATCCGGTTTTAAATTTATAATCAATATATATTACAAAATAAAAAAAGTTCTGCGTCACGTACGATATTAGCTGTGGTATGGACTTTCCATCACTTTTTATTATACGCATTAAAAAATATCGATATCAATTCCGCAGCCTCCAAATAAACGTCGGTCTCCCAAGACATTTATTTATTTTTCTGCGACATCGAGAGAGGCTCAAGGAGCAATTGGACCTCACGCAACTCGAGCAGCTTTATACCTATATATATTTAACGCTCACAGAGAGCACAAGAAGAGATTTAATGTAACTAAGTTCTGTGGTGAATTTTGCGGACTGCAAAGGACAGGTTTATTCGGTTACGGCGGGAGCACACACTCTATATTAGAAGGGAAGAAATCAAGACTTCCTCCATTACGTTCGTCACAAATCACAATCAGCGTCTTCACGGAGAGAGACCCTCGGCATTAAAGTGAAGGTGAGAGAGAGAGAGAGAGAGAGAAATTCTGACGAGTCGATTTCAGAGCGTCGCACGCACGAGCTAAGGCTCTGGCAAAAGAAGCCCGTGTGCCCCGTGCGATATGTGACATTCTTTTCCTCGGCGCGCGACCTGTTTTCAAGCAACACGGCGAGCAAAATATCGTTTATTTACCGCTGCGCTCGCTTCTTACACCGCGTATTTTGCTCGCGCCCACGATTTCGCACTATTTTCGCGCTATACGATATTCGTCAGGTATTAGTTGTTTATTTTTTCTGATATCTGATTCTTTGTATATCGGAGCTACAGTTTTCTTTATTTTAAGATGAAAGTTTGGAATTATACTCAATCGAATTTTTGTAGCATTTCTTAATTATATCTCACTTCTTTTGTATTAATATAATTAACTGAAATTTACTCTTTAAGACATCATCGGCAACGCCCATCCACAAATAACCATCTTATTTCTTCTTGTGATTCAACTTTCAACTCTATTGTGACACGATACGCTCGGTATAAAATAAAACCTTCCTCCAAACTAAATCACGCAACTTTCAAATCAGTAACAATTGAAATGTTCAAAAGAGTACAACTTAATTACCCTGTTCCTGTTAATCTCTCAACTCATCCCAAAAATCCCTCGCTTTCTAATTTCAAAATGTTGGGGCACTACCTCGAAACAATAAAGAATGCATAAAACACGCGAGCAATTACAATGCACGTGCAGAGAGAGAGAGCAAAGGTCGTATACACGTTTCGCATGTATCTATACGCTCGAGAGAGAGGCTCGAGAGAGAGAGAGCCTCGAATGATTATGCATGTAAACGAGCGAGGAGTCAGGAAGTTCGCCACCCACGTGGGAGAGAGAGAGAGAGAGAGAGAAGGTGCAACACTTCCGGTTCTTGACTTTTGCCGGCGATGGTAAGAGAGAGAGAGAAAGAGAGAAGGTACAAACTAGCTTCGGTGAACTATGGTGAAAAGTACAATAGCGATATTTCGGGGGGATGGCCACTTGGGCGGCTGCTCCACCCTTTCGATGTTATTAAGATATCCTCGCCCGCTGTGCATTGCGCGAGGCCTTTGAATAATTCGATGGTGTATATTTGGCTAATGCTATATATCCCATCGAATGTTCATTTTGTAATTTCGTGAGACCAAATTTAATCATTATAAGGTATACAAACATTTATTTAGCGCTTGTACATTAATGATCTGCCATAAAATGTCGATAAGATATTAATACCTTTTTTCAATTTTATGTAGTTTTTGATTGTTCAGTAACACAAAAAAAAATCAAAGTTAAAAATATTGCGCGATAAATAATATTATTCCTGTATGTATTAATTCACCTATTGCACAAGATACTAAAGCTACTATATATAAGAATTTTTAAACAATCGTACGTATTATCATGTACGACAAGAATTTATCGAAGCAAATTAATATTCTACACTTTTCTTCAAGTTAAATTTAGAATATAGTTACTCTAATCCAACCACTGGTCTATAGTAACTTTAAAACCACGTTGCATACATTATTGATACATAAATAATACATTGACGAGATGAAATACGGCATTCCCAGCCGAACAGAAATAAATAAATATAAGGCCCAACAACGCTCGCGTCGACTCTGAAATGAACGTCTATCCGTGTCTATTTCTATCCGCGCTAATCCCATTGGTCGCGCGCACTGCGCAGCAGCGAGCTTAAAGCGTGGAGGGCAACCGAATCTCAATTCATCATTCATATTGTCAGCCACCGGTCGCTCGCGCACACACTGGATTTATGAAGTCGAATCCCCGGGCAACTTACACGCGTCCTGTACGCGAGAGAGAGGAAGCCGGTCTCGCACACACCGAGCCAGTCCATATAGTCCCCTTCTATATACCACCCAGATTTGTAGGCGGCTTCTCTCTTCTCAAAATTCGTACCGCAATTTGTTAGACAGATCTCCGGTCCGGTGCATATAATGGCATATAATGCCATTATAGGTATACGACTTTTATAGACCGGCTTGTTGTCAAGGATTGAAAATTATATCTCTATGATTCATTTGATGTGGTGAATGAGTATTTGTATTGTAGATTTTTTACCTTCGATTAATATTTATATTTGATTTTAGATAAATTTATAACTTTTTTTTTTGCTATCTACTTACATATTGATAAATATAACTCTTAGTTATAACTTTAATAGTAATACCAAAACAATACTATACGTGCGAATTATTGAAATCCTAAAAAATAAATTACAATGCTTTAAAATAATCATAAATTTTGAAGTGAGGATTGTTAAAACTTAACACCTTCTGTTTTAGCACCTCATGCCTCAAGTCATTTTAAGCAAGTGACAAAAGTGCGTAAGAATGAAGAAGAAAATAAACCCTCTAACTGATGTTAAAAGGTCGTGTCTTACTGAACGCGGCATGTATCTACTTATATATTTTAAGTACTTGCATGATGTATACATTTTAGATGAATACTTCTTCGACTTTAAACTATTTATGATAATACTATCTTCAGAAATTATTTATTTCAACAAAATATACTGGGAGATCTTGTCACGGCTAATAATATTTTTTTCGTTAGGCTTCAAAATCGTATTTTATTACAACAATGCCTAAATTTCCTGGAGAATACTTTTTTAAATTCAAACAGGAGTATGAAAAAGTTCATTGTGCTAGAAAATCCCGGGTCTTTGCAGCTTTTTTTAACGGATGCGCGCTTTATCCGAAACTATCTGGCCGCGGCGTGTGGGCGATTATGCATATTACGTGTGGACGCGCTCATAAATATTGCGCAGGCGGCTCTGTATAACTGCTAGCCCCGTTATCTCGGCGAAGCCTCTCTTAATGACAATAACAATAGGTGTTGGTCTCTGATACGGCGCGTTATACCTACGTGCTAAAAAGATTCGGGGACGAGGATGCGAAAGAAAGTAACGTGAAATGTACGATGTCGTTGGATTAAAACACCCGCGAGAACAATTGCTTTTATCTTTTGAATTTCTTATTACGATCTTTCGAGCTGTCATATAGAAATATTTATTTTTCATTTTATAATGTGTGGCTATAATTGGTCCGAGTTATCTTTGTTTTTCAACTTATTCAATAAAATGTAATGCGCATAATTTAATTATCTATAGCTTCAAAATATTTTTATGACGAATGGCATTAGTTAATATTATTCTTTTCTCATTCCAACAAAATCATGAGGTAGCGTCATCTCTATCTTATAGGTACTTTCTTTCGGTCGTTCCCTCTTTCACTACTTTCCGCTTTTTATAAGAAAGAGGACAGCTTCGACAGCATTCCTGAATATACATTCGATAAGATGACACGTGTAAGTGGTAACATTTTTTGATAATTTCAAAAGGATTGCGTTTATATAGCCTACATAGCATAATGCGTCTTTTAGCGGGGAAAAAGGAAAAACTAAGAAAAAAAAAAGAAATGCGTGAGGTGCCGAGTTTGTGCACTCAAGAGATTGGATGTCTTTTAAATGAGAATCTGAAAAGCGGCCGAGTCGAATTGCACTTAAGTATGTATATACGGTAGTGAGAGATATTATAAGTAGAGATCGAAGGATAAACGACTATCTAATGACTAATGGAAAATATCGTTTATCCTGGGTGCACGTGAAGATGCATAACTGTTCGATAATGTTGATTACATTTTCATTTAGATCATGAACTTAATTTGCATATTCAGTATTTGTTCTTAATTATTGTTAATAATATAATTGTATTATTAGTAAATTATAAATAAACATTAAATTTCTTAATTTTTCTCCCACATTTTTCTTTCTTTACATGTTATGATTTTGTTCAGAAAATGACCATCGCAGAAAGGAATTTCAGAAACCAGTTTTTTATTCAATAACAATACATATATTAAATCAGTTATTTACAACTTCTAAATCTAAACTTATACTGACTCAGCTTTCTTTCTTAAAAAATTCTAAGAACTCGTTTATAAACGATTTCTATTTTATAATTTGATTAGTGACAATATCCATATTATCTTGTGAGTCACTCTACCCGAAAATCCTTTTCTACCTTCTACTATATACATATAATATATGGAATATATAAAACACAATAAAAATATGTACTGATACAGAATATAACATAAAGCAACTGATACAGCGCCAATTTATCGGAACTTTGTCGAAGTCAAGTTGAAACGTCGATAATATCGTACTCTTGTATACGGAAAATGTTGAATCGTAGACTGATAATAATCTCAGACTGATGGTAAATACTTTTATGAATGCAGTTTTATTAACAGAACAAAAATTCTTTAAAAATTAAAATTAAAAGTGTACTTTTATCTCTTCAAACAAAGATTATCGTCGGCAAAGAAGATTTTCTCGAATTACTTGCTGCTATCGGTTGCCTTTCGAATCGTGCAACTGACCATCAAGAGATGGAGCTAAGGTTGACACCACCAGCCTTACTCCAGATATTACAAGGTTTCAAAGAGATACCTTTATTTCGAAAGTTATAACTAAAAATAATAACTTTATAATATTGCAGAATAGAAAATAATTAGTATATTTAAAATTAAAATAAAATTTTTAAAAATAGAATAATTCCAATAGTATTTATTCAAATTTATTAATAGTAATGGCAGTTGACGTAAATCTCGAACAAATGATAAAATCAAGTACCAAGAAGAAAATATGATTTCATATTATGATTTGTGTACCGCGGTGAACTAATGAACTGATGGAATGGTTTTCCCGCAAATGAATTTCAGTGTAAACAGTAATTATATGCTAATTTTTCTAATTTGTTATTGAATAAATAACTATTTATGATTTAACATTGTATACAATGTATTTACCTAACATTATTTATATTTCATAGAGTTACATGAAAATATAAGCACTGCATAATCTTTGAATTAATAAGTGGGTATTAAAACTAAACAGCATAACAGGGTAATGATGACTAAAGGATTAACTTTGCGATATTTTCATAATTATATTATACAATCACGGTGTAACAACAATCTAACTTAATTTTTTCAGCATTTTTCCTTTTTTAAACTTAAAGATATTGTTGAAAGAGTTATATTGGAATATTGATCATATAAAATTAATACTTAAATGAAATGACTCCAATAGTTTTAGCAATCAATCCATTTTATTTTCTTTAATCGGTAATTTTTTGGTAAAATGTCAGCATGACCCTTTTCAGGAAAAGTTTTAACTTAAAATTTCCAGTCATGTTGGGTTTTTACCAAAAAAAATGGCTGAAACATCGGGTATGTTGAATGAAAAAATTAGTTTAGTGCACAGCCACACAATGATTAGCATCAAAATAATATTTATCTAAAATTGATATTAAAAGAAGTATGCGGGTTAGGGTTTCCATTAATTTGTTTAAATACCATAAGATACATATGTATTTACGATTTTTTAAAGCTAACAGGTTAGTTCTTAAAATTATGTTAATCATACCTACGGTTGTAATTTACAAGTATATGCAATTGACAATTATCTACAAATAATCAATTTTAATTAATGGATCGATTTTTGTAATAAAATTTATAGACGCTTAAAATTGGTATCCTAATAATATTTCTATAACAGCTACTGAATATTAATAACTATAATCATTTCGTCAAATATAACTGAACTGCTTTGTGTATGATCATTAAGTTTTCAGTATTATATAATGCAATTTGAATAAGAGTTAGATGAATAATGTATTGGAAGATAATTGATGATATGATACGCTGACAAAAGGAAATAGTGGGTTTCAAATGGAAGCACATCAATGACGAATAGTTTAAGACAAAGATAAAATTGGCCTTTTTTCTTCAATTTTCAGTAACTGACCAAATCCTTTCTACCTTGAATGAAATTAAATTTCACCTTGGCATTCTTATTGGAGTACACACTAAATGAACGCTGGACCGCAGCTCGAAAAATTCCTTTAAAAATGCGTTTTATTTATGACCTTACGCAATATTTTCTTATGGAAACGCTTCTGTAAAGATTCGAAATCATAAAGGAACTTGTTTTCTGTTATTATATTTGTGCCAAAATCTAAAGGTTATTAGAACTATTTTCTTTACATCAGCTTTAATATCTCTCAAACTAATTTCGCTTCTTCAGCATTTATGTTTATTACATCAAATCTTGAATAAATGGAATATAATATATGATTATGCCTAAAAAATGTACCTGACTATATTCTATTATTACAAAATTTTATTATTTAATAACTTTCTACGATTAGTGTTACATAATCGTAATTTGAAACTTTCATTATTCATTTTTAAGCGGTAAATGTGCATTACGGTTTTAATTATAAATTGTATGTTCTAATCGCGCTTGTCTATTTATAGAAAAATTAAAATATACGTAATTAAAAATTATTGTTTGGACTTATAAAATTATTCAAATGTTTGCTCTTGCATGACCTTTACCTTTTCATGCGCCTAATAAGTACCTAGTAAATTATTAATCGCTATCAAACCAACTAAGGTCATTTGATCCTTTAGGCAAAATGTTATTCTTTGTCTAGTATACGTAAACCTTAATTAAACACTTAACGTAAACACTTCTAATATCCTCTATAATTAATGCTAAAAAGCTCATATTTAATATTATTAAATAAATAAAAATAGATTTTGAACTTATTGTGAATAGTATGTAAAAAAAACAGGTTGAGAATAGGATCTATTGTTAAACCTTTCTAATTTAACGTGAATTTGTCTTAAAAATATAGAAAATGGTAGGTTTCTTTTCTAAAATTATCTAGAACGAAACATTTCTTGATAAAATATAGATCGCAATAAGGATTCTTTAAAGTTGCAAATTGTATATCCATAACTTATTGAAATCCTTGATTGTATCATCATTCAATAGTATTGGATTATGACTCGAGACTTTCTCAGATTGATGTATAACGAAGACTTTCTCAATTATACTCTACTAGAAATATAACAAGAAACGGTTATAACACCGTAATGGAATCCTGAAAAAAAATCAATAGTGGTACAAATTATAAAATAAGTATACAAAATAAAGAATTCTGAGTGAGTCACAGTAGCTGTATCGGTTAACATTCTTTACAACAAAGTAAAAGTGATTCAAATCGTAACATAGTCCCATTGATTCAATACATGCAGCAACACTTGAATTAACTAAATATTTATAAATCATAAATAAAGTAAATTCTTTCCAAATTCTATTCTTATGTCAGAATCACTTTATTAAAGTAATACCAATACGAGTTAAGCAGATTTCCCGTTGTATAACAGATCTCCGCAATAGTCTCAACCCATTCAAACTCTTGACCATTTTTCTTCAGCGAAATTCGTCACACTGCTGCGACATTTCACAATAAATTCACAGTCGATTTTTCCCCAGCTTTTCGATCAAAACCCAAAGTTTCCATCCACTCATAACGAAGAAACGCGATCCTTATCTTTCGCGCGACTCACTAATCGCCTCGCGCGTTAAAATTCCACGATTCGAATGCTGGCGCGCGGAGGTATAGCCGGTTCATAAAGCGGATCCAATGCAGAAGTTCCTCTAACCAGTCAAGCGAGTGACACACGTACACCGGGTCATCTTGATGTTGCAACGAAAAGTCTGTGTACGTGTGTGGCGTCCAAGTAATCATTTACCTACCAAAATCTAGAATTTTTGATACTTGGTCACTTTTACTTTCTTTACACGAATCTCGATATATAAGCTCACATAAGTCCAAAGGATTTGGTGATGCGAGTGTCGAAAGAGTCAGAGATGAGCGTGCAGGTTTCGTTACTTCCGAAATCGGCATTCCTCTAATCGGCGCCGTTCTTAAGTAGCCATCGATCAGGATTACATTATCGCGGGGAAAAGCATCTTTGAAAATTTCGGCACTTGTGAAACCTCCACACTCTCACACATACGTTTCTGTTGTTACCTCCTTTATTGCGATTTCAGAGATAAACACTGTGCGATATTGTGTGTCCCTATGTGTATTTGTTAATTCGATACATCGAAAGCATGTAATTGTTCGTGTTAGTTGGTGGCGTTTGAATGGAGTAAGAGAATGTTTTTGTGCCGATGAGATTAATGCGTTAAGTATATTACGTGTGTATTATGATGCTCTTTTACGCAGCTCATTCATCTCTCGGCAGGAATGAGTGATTAGATTAATTAGCGAAAGTTTGTCAGCGGGATTTCAAAATGAATCTCTATTTACGAGCTGAATTATTTTATAAATTATGACTTAATAACACTCAATTGACTAATATACATTCTTTTTATCAAATTCTTCGGTAGAAATGGTCTTACCGTGTTTTGATTATGAGAGAAACTTATGCACCTCATATTTATGTATAAGAGAAATACCTTACTTTATCTTATTAAATAAGTAAGCAATGAAATATGACGGATAAATGAATTACTGTTATGAACACTTCTTCTTGTACATAAATTACTAATTATATTTCCTTCTTTATTGTACTAATTTGAGAAAACATTATGACAATAAAAATATAATACGAGCGCAGCTGATTCTTTAGTTTCGTCACAGATGAAAATAAAAAATTATCGCACACGCGGATAACATTATGTAGACAAATTATGCCTAGCGTTAATACTCGATAGCAGATCTCACATTGAAACAACTACTTTCATATATATATATGCGCGCATATGTAATTCCAGTAGGTGCTTCATTAAACTGACATTGAGATTGCATAAAGATAGCGGATCGCGGATAAGGAGATGGGTTTGCCTGTACATTTCATTTGTTTTCTTCGTTAACAAGATTCTTGCTTCAGAAAATGTATTTGTTGTTTGCAATTAAACTTTGTGAAAATCAAGACCAATTTAATAATAATTCATACGTTAAAATTTAAAATGGCACGTATCTTTATACTGTATCATCAATATTTTAACAGTACAAATATTGACATAAAATGAGAGGTACACAATAGTCATTGTCTGCAGCGTAATTATGTTTGTTATCTTAAAAAGAAAGCTTTCTTTAAAATTGAGATTGTGACTACACAAAAGCTTTAGAAGTCATTGATTCGCCGAGTAATTTGCCCAGTAATTGCATTTATATACAAAATATCACAGTCAGCTTCGAATCCTCAACAGTATTATTGCTCTATATAGTATCAGATAACAGGACGCGCCCCTTACTGTCCAAATCAACGCTCAACTCATATCTCATATAGTTCACTCGCAGACAATAACTGTTGTTGGTATTGAACTTGAGAACGTGGGTCAAACCCCATCTCATTCAGTGGCCGCGTGTGCAACGTCAGCAAGGAAACAGATTCTCTTCGTGTAACTTATATCCTTTGACGTTATCGGACGGTCGAATCTGCAAGTAACGCGCATAAAGTATAGAAACTACGAGTCCGACGCGCGAAACATCGTTATAACGCTAAGATAAAATAAGTAATGGTTCGAAAACCGCATTCTGCGTAACTGGCCTGCGTAGTGCCGATCTGTATGCGACCTACCGCTGAGACTATAGGGAAGACCAACTGTTTGTCGACCGAGACACGATTCGATTTAATCTGTGAGGAGGAGCGCGAAGCTCTGGGCAAAACCCACGGCTCAAGAGAATCGGCAATCACCCGTAAAATGCCCTCTTATAGGCAAACTGTAAAAATATAACGTCATGCATTTCTTTTTTTTTTCTTTGGATTCGTTTATGAATGACTTTCAGTTTTATTTTTAGGTATAAATGCTGAGGAATACCCCGTTTTCGTCCGTTATCGAATCTGAAAAGAATTTGAAATATTTCGTATGGTGCACTGAATAAGAAGCGTGAGTCAGTTTTTCGGTGTCTCGGAAATAAAAAGTTAAAATTGCACTCTGAGGATTTAGAGAGGAAAACGGAAGATAGGATAAAGATAGCTTTGCAAAAATAAAGTTGTTATCTTTGTTGGGAGCTACTTTTAAATTCTTTCATCCCAAAACCACTTCGTTTTTGGAAACAAATTTTTTTTTGGAATGAAAGAATTTAAAAGAACCTTCCAACAAAAAAAAACAATTTTTTTTGCAAAACTGTCTTTATTGGTGAAATAACTGGCATAAAAATTGTTGTCTCTTATGCAAATGCAGACCTAAATAAATTATCCTAACCAAATTATATTATTATTTATTCTCATCCTCTAACAATTGGTAAGACACTTTATTTACATGACAAAACTGCGAAATCGGGGTCAGTGAAATTTCGAGTGTCATAGTAGCGAGTAAAAAGTAAAGCACAAGTCTTGTCTAGGGAATAGCACAAGGTAATCAAATATTTTTCATAACGAATGCTTTTTCACGCTCTACAAGAGCGCTTTACAATGAAAGGTCACTAGTTTTATACGGATTAAATCTCTAGCCGTAGGCATTGTATCCTTTCAGCACTCGTCACTTCTCTTTTGCTTCTGCTCAAAAGTCTGATTTGTAAAAGTGAGATCTTTATTTCCAGTACGAAATATTATCAGGAAGTTCTTATAATAAAGGAGGTTAATAATGACGAAATGGCTAAATAAAAAACCCACATCAAGCATTTACCGGTTAATTAATACTTTCGACTGAGAAGTTAATAGAAAATTATATTTGGCATTTTCCAAAAATGATTTATGATTTACGAGTATATTTGAGCAGAGGGTTTCCAATCAGCTGCATAATTTTACCAACATTTATTTATCTTATATACAGGTTCTTAAACATTTAAGTGATTTTTGGACAAAAAAGTTTTATTTTTGCATATTATTTTCTGATTGATTGCAGGGGTATGTGAAGTCCATAGCAGAAAATATTTTTGCAAACTGAAATTGCTACTCTTTAAGTATTTTCATAAAAAAATTATTTTTTATTCATGGTAATGGAACTATTATTAATTTTACATTAAGTGATTCATTTATCTGGCAACATTATGCGTAAGCTCATCATATCAAAAATTGAAAATGATTAAACCAAACATAAATTATATTCCAGCCAGAGAATTTTAAAGAATATTCGATTCAATAATTAATTTAAATAATTTTTTGCAGCAGTCGTATATTAAAAATGCATTTAATTTAAAGTTATTTAAAGAAAATACTAAATAGAACGTTTTAAAAATAATGTTCATAATTTTGATTAGGTTATCGAGTCTGAAAATATTTTTCATAAAATTTGGCTTAAAATACATAAGTTAAAATTTTTGTTTATCATTTTTGTTAGGCGATACATATACGAAATAATGCAAACAGAAAAAATTGTAGCCTTATTCTTGTCAAGACTTTTGCTTGTATAAAAAAATATATGCCTAAAAACTGATTTATAAGTTTAAGTTTTTTGTTATATTAACAAATGATTTTAGTTTTTAAAATACTATCATTATACAAGAAATACAAAATCATTAAGATTCTTTGTATTTTAAAAAGGTTGATGGAAATAATTAGTTTTTTAATTAACTTCTCTTTTAATTTACTTCTTTAAACTGTAGATAAATCTTTAGAATTTATACCAATGAGTAGCAATTACTAATTCCAGAATCGCACATTGATATATTCATCCAATCACTAGAATATCATGAGTCAAACATTTTGGACATTGTGACAAACATTTTCCTTATCTGAATTCAGTATATTTTCTAGTAACTTACATGGACATATTTCTCCACAAAATTAAATACCGGAGGCCTTACTCCTACTGATCTTTCAATGTAAAAAAACTCAAATTTTTATTTAATAAGCAAAAAATAACGGTTAAGAGTTTTTTATCCATACTTTATTTAGATCCATATTTTATCTATCGTTACTGAGCCTATTGCGTTTTATAATTCCCGTTCTTTCTTGTATTTCCTATTCAAAAATCATAAATCGAAATTTCAAAACGTGTTAAGGCCGGATGAAAAACTGTTATGATAGCGTCGTAGACTAAAGGATATATCATCTGCATTACCCAATAAGCGAATTCATTTATATCAGGTTTTTAAAACAATTACATACTTCCACTCCGGTATTTCAGCCGTTGCATCGTGCATTCTTATGTACATATTTTCAATCAAAAGGAGTATATTAATAGACAGCGGGTAACGCAAAATCATTATGAATCACTTAAGAAAAGTGGAGAGAGGAGCCAATTCAACAATCGTTACGAGCCTCATTTCTATGGCATTGGACGAAATTTATTAATCAATATTGACTCAATGTCACTCACTTTTACCGGACAATCCTCGATTCTTCTGCAGAAAAGGTTTCGCAAATTCGAATGACTTTCAATCTGCACCGTTCTCAATACTCTCGTTGCGTAAGCCTCGCACTCTCTAGTCACCAATAGAGCAAAAATTCTTTTCTCCAGATACTATAATGCTTCGGTTAAGAATACGTTTAAAAGCTCATCAATTTATGTATTACAGACATGTTGCAACAATTTGATTTGTTGGTCCATAATATTTGCACATCACTGCGTTTCCCCAAATTCCAATGCCCAAATGCGCATTGTTACAAGTATTCATGTTATTATTCCTGCAGCCATCGCAATTTATCTGGAAATAAAGCAAGCGTGTAATTTTGTAATTTTTTTACTGTGTACTGGTGCATCGAAAAAAGTTTACATCCGCCTGCACAATAACACGTTCTGAGGTGGAAAGGATTGACTGACCCCAGAGAGTCAAGCCCTTAGGGAAGGTCGTCCAGCACTCGTAATACTCATCGCAGCGTCGATGGATATTAATTAGCCGGATTTAAAAATTATAACGCCGTGTATACGTGAGATTCCTCTACATTTATAATGATTCACTAAAAGGCATTTGCAAGCAGTCGCTCACGAGCCGAGGAATCAACCGTCCCTGGGGGCATTTTTAGTACATTATATCTCGGTTCTCGTCCGTTCCTTTTTTTTCCTTCTCTTTTTTCGCCGGATGGCTTCTTAATCTTCTCGGCTATTTTCTCTCGTTCGCTCGCCACATGGCTTTTACACCAAAATAATCCTGTACACTCATAGAACTTGGATTTATCCTGGATTCCTTTGTCCTGAGTATTGCCAAAATGCGCTTGCAACACACAGACATGAGTGTATATTAACTTTTAATTGCCGCGATTCAATTGAAGGTAAGAACTGGTGGCGCAGTCCATTAAGTTTGGATTTCCAGTCTCGATTTACTTTTACGATGCTGTATACGTTGACCATTTCGTTTTGTGTGTGTATACATGTATACCTTGGACTCCTACCAGCGTATTTATAAGCGTCTCTGTAATTCAGCGAATCGAACTGCCTCGTATAATAGACTTTTGGGTGGATCCCGAAATGCTTATACAGCCTTCCACTTTGACGCAACGCGCGTCCATAAAATTTACCGCACCTAATTAACTAAGCGGCAGTAAACGTTTAATTTATTCTTGCTGATTTAATGAATTGAGCGCCCGATAAGTTAGCGAATTGAATGTTTGATAGAGAAGCGTAAATCTTCTTTCCGCGACCAAAGTCAAGGAAAAAGCGCAATGACAATATTCGCACGCCAAAGATTGCCAGCAATTAAAAGACTTTGAATAGTTTTGAAAATTCTGCTGATTAAATTAACAACCTTGAATTAGGATTTTGTTCAGGAAGTTAAAATTTTATGCCTTATCGCGATATAAGACCAATTATGCGTAAATAGCGAGTATTTATAGTTAGCTCAATTAATAATCATCTGATTAACATTGACGATTCAAACTAACTTGAATTGTTGTGTATTAGACCAGTGATTTGCTAATACATGCCATAAAAACTTTCTTTTCTACATTTGTGTATAATATGGTACGGGCATTAATAAGATCGTTCGTTTTGCCGTTACATCTTTATCTGTTATGTGTATCTCGAACATGATGTACAGTCAGATTTTGATGAGCTTTTAAAAATAATCAAATTACATAAGAATCTAAAAGATACAATATTACAATTAACAAAAACAAAAACTTTAACTAGAATTGTTGGTATGTGTATGTTTAGATGCCTGATATTTCATTCCCATAAATAATACGTGTTAAATATCATGTTACATGATGATTTCAGGTCCAGATTATTTGTAAAAACTATTCTTCTTTTCTTAAAACGGACGATAAAGGATTCATTTCCTTAGTCAGTTTATTTTGGAATTTATTGTGTAAGATATATTAAAAATGTGTAAACAGTGAACACGAATGTTTGAAATATTCTCGCCAATACCAAATTTAGTCGTTTAATATAATTTATGAAATATTTGCGTCAAAATGAAGCTATTACAGAAATTAGAATTTATCATGCTCATAAAAAGATTAACAATTTTTTTATTTTGACATAGACAAACTACTTTTCCATTGTTAGGATGAAAACATAAAAAATTAAGCTATCTTAATAATAAACATAGTTAGTACGTTTCCACATTTTTAAAACTTAAAAATGCAAATAAAAATACCACAGTATTGTAAACACAATTTTTTACGAGAATAGAACCCAAAAAAAATTAAATTTGTATTGCAATGAAAATAAAGAACATTTTTGTCTGTATTGATCCTTATTAAAGGATTAAACAGGATATTTGATTATTACTTTAATTTATTAGTGTATAAGGTAATGCAGAGGAAAAAATATACATTTATCATAGAAGCATTAAAAGCTAACTGGAAAATAAAAAAAAATATTTCATGTCGAAGAATTTAATACTAGTTTATTCTCGAAACTACAAGAAGTTTTATTGAAATGAAACCAACAATGATAAAAAATTAAATGCGAGGTACAAAATAAAATAACGGATCGCTGTACCTGACGCAATAGCTCAGGTTAATATAGGTATACTACATACCTATATTATCAACAAATGACTAATAAAAAATGAATTATTGTGCATGCTTTTAAAAACTAACATAATCAATAAATCAAGACGCACTAATGAACAAAAATTTTATCCTACGACATTGACTCTGAAAAAGATCATTTAATCTGTAGAAAAAAAAACTACCTATGCATATTAATTTTATATATATTATTCACCAGTTTTATATATTATTATAAAAATTTAAATAATTGCAGTCTCTAAAACTAGAATAAGGAGCAGAGTAAAGTCATTTATAGTTTTTCCCAAACGAATAGAAATGATTTTAAAACTTTTTGCTATCATTTCAGACAGTTTCTCACGATCATATTTATAAAACTCTCATAATCTTGATTTTGTCTAAATAAAGTCGTAAATAGTTGAAAAACATTCTTTACATACCATCCAAATTAATTTTTTTATAAAAATGCGAAGTAAAGGTAAAAAAACACACTAATTAGTGATTCTACTACCGAACCCATCTGCTTAAAATAAAATATTATACATTCTAATACCCTCGTAAAATAATCCAGTATACACACATCTATCAATAATTCTACAGCTTTACAAAAATAAAGAAAAAATCTCCCGAGGTAGATACTAGACAGCAACAAAAGCAAGAAGAACGTTTTGCCCCCGGTCTTCCTGATTCTGGCCTCGCGTGCCGCATTCATCATCGATCGGCTCATCGATTTGTCTACGGAACTTTTAATTATCGCGCCAAACCCATATGCTATGACGTATCCGAAAAAGACTAATAGCTTCTCGTTATCCGCACGTTAGGAGTCTTAGTCGGTGCGAGAAGACGCCGAGGTTCGGTAGCCCGCGGGCCAAACGTTGACCACTATAAGCCACTAGCAACATATATGCATTTTTAGATTCGAAGCCCTCCTTTTGTGATATATTATGCTAATCCCATCAGAAGCAATTAACTAGATGTGCGCTTACAAATAAATATATATTTACTATGTTTACGGGCTGTTCTTCTTGATATTTTGACTGCTTCGATTCTCAAGCGTCTTATGATCGTTCGGCATTTATAACGAGAGGATCGGTATAGTGATGCGAACGTTGGAAATAGTTTGTATTCGCATAATTAGCTGATGAATCAACTTAAAACTGGATTTCCTACACTAATTTAAATGTATAATAATCAGAGGCAATGTACTTTTTGGAAAAGTTTCGTTCTCGGTCGATAATTTACATATTAATACTTCGAGTGAGATTGAACCCACGAATGAACTTTATTAATTATACGAAAAAAAGTTTACGATCGAAAGCTTCGCGAATTTTTTTAGCATAATATCGATATTCGTAAATATCATTTGAATCTTTTTTAACCATTAGACTTAATACAGTCTTTTGAGAACATTTTTCTTGTAGATATTTTCTGAAGCACTATAAGACTGGTGGAGGAAACTCATAGTGTAATTAACTACCTTCCTTCATAATTTTTTTTTATACTTACTTTTCATTTGCCATTTTTGTAGCATGACAATTCTTTTCATTCTTTTTAAATTAAAAAAGGATAGAGGTGTAACATTTTTCCATGTAAACAAACAATTGTTGGATTTCAAGTCATTCATCTTAACTGTTAGATAAAGGAATTGTAATCATGAAATTTCAATAGCAATATTTGCATTTCTGTATTCTATAGAAGTAGTAACCAAAATTTTACATGAAATTAAGTAAAAACCTTAGTTTGAAGAATTTATTTATGATTTTCTATATTACAATTATTTGTTTTTAATAATTATATTTTATGTAAGAAAAATACACACCTTTTTACTAAATTTCTTTAAATTCTTACTTTAATGCAAAAGCTAAAACTCTCTGAAATAACTTATTATAGCTTGTAATCTAATTTAAAAAATAATTTCCAGTGCATTGTCTACAAATTTTAATATATTCAAAACACATTTTTGTATGCGATTGCAAATGTATAATAACTACACAAAATGATAGACCAGTGCACCGTATTAAATTTTCAGTTAAAGATACTTAACCAATATTAACAATCTAACGAATGATCCAGAATATTTCCAATGAGGTATGTGAAGTACTAATTACTTTGTGCCTTCTTGATTTCTAGTCAGAAAATCTTTTTAATGATGACTACCCTACCTAAAGAATAAGTATGACTTTATCATTAGGAAAATCCAAGTAATAAAAATTACATGGAACATCGTATACGGTATGCCGATATAACAAATTTCCCCAGATCGAAAAAAATAAGATAAAAATCGTAGAGTTTCGTAATACAATCTATTGATAAAATTTCAGCAATTAGAAGTGAAATACTTTGTCTATCGTTTTGCTCGTATTGTAAGTGAACTGTAGTTGTATAAGTATTGAATGATTATTAGCGATATTAGCGATTCCATTAGTAAAAATATCATGAATTTTTGTACTCTATAGAAAAGATTGTCCAGTCTAATAAAAACCACAGATAATTCTTGCATAGAGTAAAACTACAATTATTTTAGAATGAATTAATTTATACAATTGTATAGCCTATCGGTTTAATTCAATAAAACTAATATTCAGGTTTAATGTTTTTTTTTAAATTAACTGGAAACAGGAACGTTTTCGATATGTAATATCATTATATTAAGTAATGACATTAATAAACCGCTGCCAATGTATTGGCACTTAGTTTCCTCAAACTTAATATTTGGTTCAATATTATACAT
Organism: Megastigmus dorsalis; assembly: GCA_900490025.1. NCBI lineage: Eukaryota > Metazoa > Arthropoda > Insecta > Hymenoptera > Megastigmidae > Megastigmus > Megastigmus dorsalis. The sequence goes on from UELU01131544.1 coordinate 51,998, forward strand.
GTACTATATAATTTATAAATAAATTAAGTAATAAAACATTTAAATATAACTCAAGGATTATCTAAGAAATTTTAATAAATAATTTTCAAATTTCGCAGTGATTATTAAAAGGAGGATGCCCACGGTATACAGCACAAAAAAAAACATGAGTTTTAAAAGTTAACCTCCATATCCCTTGGGAAGCTGAGATATTTAACCATGAGATTTACTCCCGTTTTATCCGCTCAAACGAAATCTTATTACCTTATACCAATTATTAATCTTATACCAATAAAATAGAACGCTTTGGAATTCAGAGCAGTTTCATTAAGTTTCTACATTTATTATTTATATTTATTACTTATATAAAATCATACAATAACATTAAACACACAGACTTTAAAGCTTATCTTACTAATATTTTTATATAATTATTTCTATTTTCCAGTTAATTTAAAAAACGATAAATCACATAAGTCTCATCTTGCACAAAATGATTAATAGCAACGAGTATTACGCCGGCCAAGTCCAGATATTAGGCCAAATTATAAATATTAAAAGTTATAAACAAAGTTATAAACGCGTCTTACTGGTTCCAATTAATAGGAAAAACGACAAATCAAATCGACTTCAGCTAGCACAGGACGATTCATTATATCGAGCACTACGCCGCTCAAGTTCAAATATTAATTTTCGTTGTAAATAGAAAAAGATATCAGCGAAAGAAAAAGCACGTTGGTCGCTATTGCACCCCCTTAAGGTGGTTCTACTAATACTTAAAAATAAAGCCCAGAGTTTACTTAATTTGATAAGTGCAGTCGATATATTATAATATTTAAGTATGTATACAATATATATTCACCCTACATGACCTTCGTGCAAATAGAATTTTTAAAAGAAAAAAATGTATTTGACTCTTTGACAAAGCAATAAATGATTATTTTTAAACTGTTATATATTTTTTATTAATTTTTCTATAACTGCAAATTCTTTAGCAAAAATTTTAAATTTATTTGATTTTGTATCGATAAAATAACCCAGGATTATTGTTATTTTTGTTTATCTCCCCATAAGAGATAATGTTAAAATTCAAAAAATACAAATATTTTTTCTTTCAATTCGTCCTTTCGAATCTCGTTTTATAATACTATTCAGAATATTTTCAACCGCAGCAGTTTTTAAGGGCTATTGATGCATATTCTTCAGTTTATCCGCTGCCATTCACTGAATGTATGAGTAAAGGGATTGTAGTAAGTGAGCTTTGTAGTAGTAAGATTCTTTTAATTTAAAGCAGTTTTACTCCGGTTATCAAATGCCATAGAAACACGATTTTTTTCATAATATTATTATTTTCTCAAAAAATGATATTTTTGAAAATAACAAAACAACGACGCAAGTTCGTTTAAAAAATAATGTCTCAAATTGTACACATACCAAAAAACCTAGTCAATTTTTGTTCCAAGGATGAGGAACAATTTTTTTCAGTGATACAAAGCGATCTTTCATAGGAAGCAAAAGCACCTGGAATATTGTTTTCTGTGAATCGTTATTTTAAGGAAGTTCAGTGCTAATTAATTGGCAGTACTTGTTTTTCCCACCGTAGAGTATCCTTTATCACTCATTATGAATGCACTAAACAAACAGTTTAAGTCAGATGCAAAAATAGTCTTATCTAATTTTTATGATCAAGCCGGAGTTAATTTTAGTTCAGTTACAAATTCGTGATTAATGATATTTTAAAGAGAACCATTTCAACTATGCTTACTACTATTTGTCATAATTTGTATACACAGGAAGTTAGAATTTTATTATGCTTAATAGTTTCATATCGGATGAAATAAGCTAATTATATTTAATATTTTCGAAATCTTTTTTACGTTTCTTCACATGTCATTAACACAGTCTACCCAAAAATATACTTTGTAAATGTGTTCTTCAATCAACTATCAAAATCAATATGTTTTGCGAACTTATCTGATTTGTGTCTACTATTGCGAATATCTTCATATGAAAATTATTTTTAATTGAATTTTTTTTTCATTCTAATTTCAACTCCAATAAATCTATACTTAGTATTCTTTTTATTAGACAAACTTTTACAAAACAAACCGTCTAAAGTGGTCAAAAAAATAAAAAAAAACATGAAATTCAGCTCGACAAGCGTCTACACGAAAGAACCAAAAACTCAGTATCGATATATAATCTCGGCTCGCGCAAGAGCAACATCTGGAGAAATCATATTCTTGCGCGCAGGTACTATCAAAACTTCAAAGACACATTGCTCGGTAATCCTGCCTCCGGGCTGCAAATCAAACGCGACGGAGACGCCAGTATGAAACGACAGAGAGAAGCAGCAGCAGAACAAGACGAAGAAGAAGAAAAAGACGAAGAAGAGTGAGCAGAGAGATTCGAGCGAGGATGACGATGAGGCGCCTCGCGCGATACTTGGCCAGGATAGGAAATCTGCCGAAGGACAGCAATACACGAACATCTTGGCGCGCGTCTCGCCGCAGGTACATGCGCGCACACACGTACGCACAATAAAACAGACACACAGAGAGCCGGCGAGAGTCTCTGAGGCAGACAGACAAATATATACGTACACAGAGAAGAAGTTAGGTAGGTAAGGTAAGGCGTTTTATATACACGGCTTAACGGTGGGGATGTGTCGGTGTTCGCGGGGCGCGGGAATCGCGTATAGTGCCGCATCAGCCAAGTGAGGATGGGTATAAGAGTAGCCGGAATGTGGAGGCGTCGCCAGTCACCCTGACTTTCCATCGAGCCACGCACACGTGTTTCTTAGTGTATGACCGTTTTTTTTTTGTTTTGAGTGCATGTGCGTGTGAGTGTTTCCGGCGAATAAGAGAAGAAACCCATTTTTTTTTTGTATCGACAAACCCTATTTTTTGCGAAGATTCGCTGAGGCTACGTTACAAAGCCGAGCTCCTGGGAGCGACTGTCAGTATAGGTAAGTGAGCGCAAAAAATCGTTTAACGTGTATGCTGTGAGTTTTTTTTTCTTTTTATTTTCGGAATGATCGATTAAAGAAGTGAGGTAATTGAATTTTGCGGCTATTATGTATAGCGATTCACGTTTCCGGTGAATCGATTGAATTAGTCATGGATTTTTCGACGATCGCGTGCGCACACATGAGGTTTATAAGTAGCCGGCGTTTCGCAAGCTGCTGCTGCAGTATATAAGCGCTCGTGAAACGCTTACTTTGTTGAGTATGCACAACAACGCGACATGGAAATCCACGAGTGATGAAAACACGCGTTGACTGAATTGAATCTTTGGCCATTACGTTGTTGGGCTTCATGAATATGATGGGTTATTCGATAAAAAAAACAATATTGGTTTTTATTCAATTTTTTTTTCTACAATAGGTTTTAAATTTTAAATTGCTTTATAATTGGATGTTAAGTCAATTATCACAGGGAATTTGGTGGTACAGCAATTTGAGAGATTTGAACTTTGTTTTTTTTTTTGTTATCGGTTAAATCGAAACTTTTTTATACTAGTAAAATAAACATCATCTATTTTTTATTACTTCCTGTACTTAATTATACTGTTTGCAAGATTTAGTTTTAAATGTAGCATCATCTTTTTTATGTGAATCTGGAAAAGGCTGACCTTCGCTTCTAAAGAGAACAAAGATCTCGCCGTCCGGTATCGATGAACCTTTTTATGTGAGACATCTCTACAACGCATTTCTTCGAAATTTTATCGAATTAGCCAATTTTAATTATACAGTTTAAAAAGGAAGATCCCGACACTAGCTTATATTGATATTACAAGGAAAAAGTACTAGACTTGTACCATCATTTAGAGTGTAAAAAAAGACGTTTAATTTATAAAATGTTTAGCCCCCTTACTTGACGGGAAAATAAACTTAATACATGGAAGTAAAAACAGACAAGTACAGAAAGACTCGAGTTTCAATGAATTTTTTTAACTTTGCCATCATGTAAGGGAGTCCATCTTTTTATCTACGTTTTGTACTTTTCTTCTAAAGACATTATTATATTCTGATTTCGCCGGGGACCTAATTTAATTTTTTACAGTGACTATAATTACAAAAATCATTAGATGTTTAAATAAAATAAGAACTATATATTATCACCATTAGATTAGTTGAAGACTTTAAAGTTTTTGAAACAAAGAAGTAAACATATTGTATATTTTTATCGGTTTTACATTTACAAGAGCTAAAACTTTATCTCGAATCTCAATCAACGATATATATATGGTATACATCGGTACACCATATAAATTTTATAATACGTTGAAGTAAAAATTAAAATTAAAATTTTTTACAAGATCTAAATTTTAAGGCTAGCTTTACCTTAATTAATATTAGAGTTTCCAGATATATAATAAACATACATTTATCCGTACAATTTGTTCTAGTATAAACATTAGTACTGATGATTGTGTAAGCGTTAATTTGAAATATAAAAATTTACAATTCTTTCAATCTTCTTAAGATAATTATGTCCTGCCTTGCTTGAGGTCTTTATTAAAACTACTGAAAACGAAAGCATTACAGTTAAAAAATTAGTTACGGCATGTTTCTTGATGGGGCAATTAATTTAAGTGTCATCAACTTGAAAAAAAAAATTATATAATAAATATGTCATTCAAAATTTAGAAAATATTCCATTCAATTATGCATGCTTTCGTTTTCATTGAACAAAGACAAAAAAACTGGAACGACACTCTCCGCATTTGGAGTCTGGTACACATTTCTTCATTTCGAATAAAACGAAGTCAGATAAACTTGGTTTGCAAAAATGATTCAAACGATTTTTGACAGCTCTTTTAAAAATTAGCATATGTATTAAATTCGTAAAAAGTGAAATTCGGGATTAGATAAAAGATGTAAAACCATCTGTTTTGTCTGATGATTAATTGACTTGGTCATTTCAAAATGATTTAAGAATGACAAATGTTTAAAGTCTGGAATATTGGCAAATTGTAATATTATTAAAATGTCAATCTAAAATTAAGAAACTAATTTTAATAATTATTATTATACTAGTTTGTTATATTTAATTTAATAGTCTGCTTTATATTATTGATATTTTTATTGCAACGAAACGACTATTAAACAACTTATTAAAGCAAGGTGTATATATATTTAGATTATTTATTTATTTATTTATAAATAAATGATTATGCACCGAATTACGTTTGAATAAAAAATTCATTGTACTCATAATTAAAGCTTCTCTTATATTAAAATAAAATAAGTATCTGTAATATTTCGGTAAAGATTAAATTAGTCACCCAAAAACCCAGATCACATTGGCGTTACATAATTAAAAATAATAATCCAAAAGAATGGAAAATACAAAAGCAAATGTACACTCGAGGCTACAGGAGTTATACACAAAATGATTGACAAGAGATTGGGAAACGGAGACAAACAGTGAAAATAAGCAATCGCTCGAGAGCATTGGCCGAAAACGGCGCCCGCGCACGCACGTTTATCCGTATCGGGCAGATCGGATTGCACATCTGACGTGCGACTCAGCCCGCGAAGCCATACGTTTTGCACGAAAAAAAAATCGAGACTCGACCAGAGGGGAGCAAAAATTCTCCACGCGTTGAGAATAAATCTGCGCTTGATTGTGCCAGTGTGTACGTGCATACGCACATATGCATGCGAGTACATGGTGCATTATTCCCGAAGCGAATGTTTTCCTTGAGATTTCGGTGTAAAGAGAACGATTATTTTTCTGTATTGGGCCGCCCATCGCAATGCAGAAGCATGCATTTGCGTACCTGGGTCTCTTAATACAATGAGGTAATCAAGGCCCGAAATACATTTTTCAAAGTAACTGCTGCTGCTACTTCTCCCTTTTGACTAATTTCATTCCAGATGGTACTTATCTTCCTGGAAGGTTTCGAGCGTGTTATGTAAATTAACGTTTGCTGTATAAGAATAATTAATTCGAATTGTTTACCTGATTATTCCAGGCTCTTCAATTCAAGAATTGAATACACTAAACATCTGGACCTTACTTAATCATTTAAAACTGTAAATAATACAATTAAAAGCTTCAATTTTGTAATATTCAGAATTTATAAAGCATTAAATTGATTTTGGAATGTAAAAGGTTTTTAAGCAATAATCTTATCTTACACATCGAACTAAAAGCATTTTTGCATTATACATGTTTAGTAGAAGCTATTAATCGTTCAATAACGAACTGCATTCTTTTAATTTGCAGTAAGAAAATTTATGAACCAGGGACCAAAATGAAAAGATATATTTTAAATTCGCAGACAATGAGACGAAACGAGCCTAAAAATAAGATTTGTCATGGCGCCTTGTACTCCTCGCCATTAATCATTCCGGGTTATAAAGGACTGCAATTAATGTCGATTAAAAAGAAACCCGTAAACTCTCCCCACTCGTGACAGGTCACACACTTGCATAATCTCAGTGAATCAATGGTCAGCTCAGTCAACTGTACACCTCAAAAAATATTTATTACAATATCAGCACGCACGCGTGATATTACCGGAGCGATCGCGACTTTGCATCTTCCATGTGAGGCTCAATGACATTCGATTACGCGAACTTTCAAGTGCGAGGTAAATTTTTGCATTCTTTCCGCGCACTCGGTTTATGCGATTCTGCAAAACGAGAGATCGAGCCAGATTATGCAGACTTCGAAGGGGTAATGTTAAAGTCTCGAGTATCATTATCATTTCATCTTTCGATGCTCGCTTGTATAATAAATAAAGCCAAATGATCTTTTAGTACTGATTGCGCAATATGCAGATTCTGACTCAGTCGAGAGATTAAGTAGGCGTTAAGTGCACTTAAACTTGTTTCTCTTTTTCCTCGAGTGCAGTTTGACTTTGTAGAGCTTATTTTTCGCACTGGGTTACTTGTTGAAAATAGCAATAATCAGTCGCGTCATCTTAGGGAGATGTATTTTCGGCATATATCTGCACCGATGAAATCATTATATTGATAGCTAACTTTTACAGGACTGACTATCTTATCAAATCCAATTTAAGTTCGTAAAATTTTTAGTTTTATTTAATGCCACTAAAGTGACATTCGGTTTAATGTTCTGATTTTGTACTGTAATATTAATTTTAACATTTAAATCGAATCTATTTTTTGTTCAATGTTGTCTTAAAACATTTGTAATCCTTTGAATGCATTTCAATAATAAATATTAAATTCTTTTAACAGGAATGCAATAAAGTCAATGTCATAATTATTATATAAAATGTTATTTACATTATTTAAATATTTATATCAACTTTTGACTATCTCAAAACATATACTGAAATTTAAAAAATTATAATAGACATATTTTATCTAAATACTTAAAATTTAAGCAGATTAACATATCTATTTGAAAACAGTTCAAGTAATTAACTATGTCTCAAAATTATGGTCGTACTTACCTTTGTGTATAACTTTTTATATTTATAATTTTTCGTAATATTTGGACTTGCGCCCCTCTAGTGCTTGGATATAATGAATCGTTTTATGCAAGATAATACTTATGTGACTTATAGTTTTTTTTTTAAATGGTTAGATTTACAAACAGTTGCAGGGGGGAGGGGGGAGGGGAGCTCGGCACTACTACATACTCTTAAGATAGTAGATAGTTATTTTTTCATCAAAATAGTCATCAAATATTTATGTTTAAGCTCAACAACCAATTCAATCAGTCACATGAAATAACATACGTAATTTAAACGTAAATTAAAATAACCAATACGTGAAATTAAATACTTAAGATTTCTTGATACAAATACTTATTGCTTATAAGTTTTATCATATTAAACTTTAATAATTGTATGAAATATGCATTGCAGATTCAATAAAATGAGAAGCACACACACCCTATTGTTGGGCCTGGCAACGTTAGCTTGTTATGCTAACGTTCATGCCGAGGTCAAAGATGGTTCTCTACTTGAAGATGGCTACCATTACAAAAAATCAAGCTCGAACTCAAACTCTAACAGCTATAGCCAATCAAATGAAGACGACTTAGAATTAGACGGTATTATAAAGGGTAAAGCCTTCAAAGGCACGAAAAAAGCTGGTTTCACCACAAGTGGCGCCAGTCACAGCCAAAGCAGTTCATTCGCCTCAGGATCTTTTAGTGGTCATGTTCCAGCTAATTTATTAGCCGGTGTAGCAGCCGCTGCGAACTCAAATGCAAATCTGCAGTCTCAGGTTGGATTCGGTGCTTTGTCGAATCCAGGAACTGGACTCTTGAATGTACAAGGTGGTTCAACACTTAGCAACGAAATCAATAGTCAACTTGGTAGTTCCTCTGGAGGTCAAGTAGGTGGACAATATTGGTGGATGGCGGAAGGTAGCCCCTTCAGCCCTCAAGGTGGATGCAATTCTAATGGTTGCTCCATCAGCGGAAGCCACTCAACTGGTGGTGGCGCTGGAGTAGTGTCAGGTGCAGCAGCATCTGGTGGATTATCATCTGGTGGAACGTTTACAAGTTCCTCTTCATTGTCGGGGACTGTAGGATCTACCGCCAATGCTGGTAATCCGTTCTTACAGGGAGTACATGCAATTAGTGGAGGTTTACAAGGTGGTCTTGCTTCCATTGGCGGATCTTTTGGATTTGGATCTCACGGTGGTGTAGGTGGTCAAGGAGGATTCGGAGGATTAGCTGGTGGCCAATCTTCTAGTCATGGAGGAGCTAGTATTGAAGCTGGCACACAAGGTCACTTTGGTGCTGGATCTCATGGCGGCGCAAGTGCTGGCGGTATTGGATCAGGAATTCTCCACGGAGGCACTAGCCAAGGTGGTTCTCATGGTGGAGTAGGTGGACAAGGTGGTGTCCATGGTGGAGCAAATAACCAAAATGAGGTTACTGGACAGTTAGGTGCCGGATCTTCTGCTGCAAGTGGAGCAACCGCTGGAGCAAGTGGACATGGAAATGCTGCTGGACATGGTGGAATTGGAGGCCAATTCGGAATCGGATCAGGCAGTAATATTGGAGCAGGTATTGCAGGAGCAATCGGACAAGCTATTTCTTCAGCTGGCTCCATCAGCCATGGAGGACACTTCGGTATAGGCTCACAAGGAGCAGTTCAAGGTGGTTCTACAGGCCATGGCGGAATTGGCGGACACTTCGGCGGTGGAGCTCATGGAGGAACCGGTAGCGGAGTGAGTGGCCAAGGAATTGCGCAAGGTGGATCTGGAGGTCATGGTGGAGTCACTGGCCAAATTGGTACTGGATCTCATGGTGGAGTTAGCAGTGGAGTGGGTACTCAAGCAGTAGCTCAACTAGGAACCGGAAATCATGGCGCCGTTGGAACACAACTAGGCACTGGGTCACATGGTGGAATCAACAGTGGAGTGAGTGGTCAAGGAATCACACAAGGTATATCCGGAGGACATGGTGGAGTAAGTGGTGAAATAGGTACTGGATCTCATGGTGGAGTCAACGGTCAATTTGGTGCTGGATCTCATGGCGGAGTAAGCAGTCAAGGCACTGCACAAGCTGGTTCCGGATCTCATGCTGGAGTCGGTGGCCATTTTGGCATTGGGTCTCATGGTGGAGTCGGTAGTGGAATAAGTGGCCAAGGAATTACACAAGGTGTATCCGGAGGACATGGTGCAGTCGGCGGCCAGATCGGTACTGGATCTCATGGTGGTGTCAGTGGTCAATTTGGTACTGGATCTCATGGCGGAGTCAGCAGTGGAGTAAGCAGTCAAGGTACTGCACAAACTGGATCTGGTAGTCACGGTGGAGTCGGTGGTCAAATTGGTGCTGGATCTCATGGTGGCTTCAGTGGTCAATTTGGTGCTGGATCTCATGGTGGGGTCAGCAGTGGAGTAAGCAGTCAAGGAATCGGACAAGCTGGATCTGGAAGTCATGGTGGAGTCGGTGGTCAAATCGGTACTGGATCTCATGGTGGAGTCAGTGGTCAATTTGGTGCTGGATCTCATGGTGGTGTCAATGGTCTATTTGGTACCGGATCCCATGGCGGAGTTAGCAGTACAGTAAGCAGTCAAGGCACTGCACAAGCTGGATCTGGAAGTAATGGTGGAGTCAGTGGCCATTTTGGCATTGGGTCTCATGGTGGTATCGGTAATGGAGTAGGTGGTCAAGGAATTGCACAAGGAGTATCAGGAGGACATGGTGGAATCGGTAGTCAAGTAGGTACTGGATCTCATGGTGGAGTCAGTGGCCAATTTGGTGCTGGATCTCATGGTGGAGTCGGTAGTGGAGTAAGTGGCCAAGGAATTGCACAAGGTGTATCCGGAGGACAGATCGATACTGGATCTCATGGTGGTGTCAGTGGTCAATTTGGTACTGGATCTCATGGCGGAGTCAGCAGTGGAGTAAGCAGTCAAGGTACTGCACAAACTGGATCTGGTAGTCATGGTGGAGTCGGTGGTCAATTTGGTGCTGGATCCCATGGCGGGGTTAGCAGTGGAGTAAGCAGTCAAGGCACTGCACAAGCTGGATCTGGAAGTCATGGTGGATCCAGTGGTCATTTTGGCATTGGTTCTCATGGTGGAGTCGGTAGCGGAGTAAGTGGTCAAGGAATTGCACAAGGTGTATCCGGAGGACATGGTGTAGTTGGTACTGGATCTCATGGTGGAGTCGGTGGTCAATTTGGTGTTGGATCTCATGGTGGGATCAACAGTGGAGTAGGTAGTCAAGGTGTTGCCCAATCTGGATCTGGAAGTCATGGTGGAGTGGGTGGTCATTATGGAACCGGGTCTCACGGTGGAATTAGTGGTCAATTTGGTATTGGCTCACATGCTGGGACTAGTGGACAAGGAGTCGCTCAAGGTGGATCTGCAGGCCACGGAGGAGTTAGTGGACAATTTGGCGCTGGAGCTCATGCAGGAACCAGCAGTGAAGTAACAAGTCAAGGAATTTCACAAGTTGGATCCGGAAATCATGGTGGAATCAGCGGACAAGTTGATGCTGGATCTCATTTTGGATCCGGCGGCACAGTAAGTGGTCAAGGAATTGCACAAGGTGGATCTGTGGGTCATGGAGTAGTTGGCAGCCAAGTCGGGACTGGATCACATGGGGGAGCAGGTACAGGTGGTTTTGTATCAGGAATTCATGGTGGGGCTAATCATGGTGGACATTTCGGCATTGGCTCACATGCTGGAGCAAGCGGTAGTGCGAGCAGTCAAGGAAGTGGTCAAGCCGGATCCTTGGGTCAAGGTGGAGTAGGTGGACATTTTGGTACTGGCTCCCACGGAGGTGTTAATAGCGGAGTATCTGGCCAAACCGGTGCTCAAGGAGGACTTGGAGGTCATGGAGGACATGGTGGACAATTTGGTATTGGTTCCCACGGTGGAGTTAGTAGTGGAGCAGCTGGATCAAGCGGTATTCATGGTGGAGTTGGAGGTCATGGTATACACGGTGGGCACTTTATCACTGCAACGGAGGGTGCAATTGGCGGAACTTCAGGTATAAGTCATACTGGAACTGGCCAAATTGAAGCGGGACACGGTTCTAATACTCAAGGTCAACATGGTGGACACTACGGTACTGGTTCTCATGGTGTAGCTAGCAGTGGAGTGAGCGGACAAGGAAATATACATGGTGGCTCTACTGGTCATGGTGGAGTCAGTGGTCAATTTGGTTTTGGCTCATCTACGCACTTTGGAACTAATGTCGGAGCTGTTGGTGGGATACACGGCGGTGCTCACGGTGGAGGACTATTTGAAGGTGAACATTCTGGAGAAGGATCATCAGAAGAAGGATACCCTGAATCTCAAAAACCGCAAAAACCTTTCGAAACTGGACATACCGTTAGTTGCAGTGGCGTAGGAAAAATATGCGTTGCTAAACATCAATGTATCAATGGATATGTCAGTTTATCTGGAGTTTCTCAAGTTATTCAACAGGTTAGTTTTTTTATGGTTATTTAAGTTATTCTATAACTAAGCGTACTATATATGAATATCCTTTTATGATATTCATTTATATTCGAAATTATATTTTATTGATACTAAATAATAGTACTTTACGTACATGGGTACCTTTTCTATGATGAGGGCGTAAATTAGCATTTTTCAAAATGGTTAAAAGGCGTTACTTTACGCCCACTGCCTTGAAAAAAAACTATTGATATATAATTAACATAAAAAACTGGTACATTGAAATAATTTTATTAACTTTAAAAACATTGGTTTTCTGAAAGACTTGTAGTGAATGTTCTATAGCCCATTTTAACTAACACTGTACAGTTTTTCGTGATATCAAACATATTTTTGTTGAATAATAATTTGTATAGAAAATTAAATGGAACGAAAAATGAGATTTCTTTTGCCAGTAAATATGACTCCAATTTCCATGAAATTTCATGCCAAAAATAAAGTCTTAATGTACCACTGACTGGACTTGTCTCTTTAATTGGGCGGTTGCTAAGTGTATATAAATTTCTTATTTGATTTTGTATTTTATTAAAAATCCTTCATATAATTAGGATTCAACACTTTATATCGATTAATATTGCTTTATATCTCGCCGTTGCTAAGTGTACATAAATTTCTCATTTGATTTTGTCTTTTATTAAAAATCCTTCATATAATTAGGATTCAACACTTGATATCGATTAATATAAATTTAATTTAAATGAAAAACATTTTAGATCTGGTTGAATTCCCTAATGCTCTTAATCGTCCAGTTAGTGATGCATTTACCTTATGTTACTTCGCATTAGATTCAGATGTCGCAGATATGAGTAAATTGATTTTTATTTACAATAAATTAAAAAAGATTTTTTCTTATCAATGAGGAAAAAGTATGTGTACATTTATATTCATTCTTTATTCATTGATTCTTATTATCGTGAATAATTATTGGTTGTCAATATACAAAAAGACCAGCAGAGTATTTCTAAAATTATTTTTATTGTCTTTGAACCTTCGACTAAGTGCATCGATTAAGTAACACGTTTAAAAGTAATCTGTCGTATGATAAATAGCCTATTAAATTATTTAGAAATAAAACACGAAACTCGAGGAAGTAAAGTTTCAGACAAACAATTGTTAAAAAAATCTTTTATCGAATAGACGATTCGTTTTATCGTGTGACGTAGCGAGAAAATCTCGATCCTCGGCGAAGGGAAAAGACCATACAAAACGCGAATACTCGTACCTTTTAATTAACCTTTAAGAGACGCGCATCTTGCCATTCTACTATATACATCTCTTGTACCTCCCACGAGAATGTGTCACTTTGGAAGCGTATTAATCAGCTGATTTATCGATGACCGTCTGCCTGCGATCTTATTGCAAAAGCACGTCTGATATTAAAATGTAACGCCCAGGTAATAAACCTGACGAGTTATGCGATTAGGGAGATTAATTTCGTAGTCATAATTAAATAGTCTTACAAAGATACAGTGAGATATTAATCTGATTTACCTACCAAGACTCTAACTAATTGTTATGTCAAAGTTTATTCGAATCAATCTTTTGATAAACAAAATTACTATTTGTATAAAATTCTTCGTTTGATTAACAATATCAGTTCGAAATGATAATCGACTCTTTGTATTGAATGTACTCTTTCACAAATAAATTATAGTTCATTGTTCTAAAAATAAATTCCTATCTAAGGCTTCTGATATAAAAATATATGACTCCGGTTGATGAATAGATTCATTTTTCTCCTACAGACAATAGCGAATAAGAGAGTCGTTATAGCCATAGCATGATTTGAAAATTTTTTCTTATTTCACCCACGATTCGCAAAACAAGTCGAATAAAAATATCGATGAAGTATTCTGTATTCTAAACCGGGCAATAATAAACCAGACAACGGACGTAGTAATTGAATGGTTTATTCAAGAAACCGAGAGATCGTAAAGATGTAGCCATGGGTTTTCCCAATCGCTGCCAAACCGTTTATCTAATTGATATGGGAGACGAAACTCGAGTTTTTTCGTCTTGTCTCGTAAACACAGACTCGCACATTTCTTTTTCACCTCAAATACATACATACAGACTAAGACTCACACAAGCATATTTAATCTTATGTTCTGATGAATTACATCAGAATCCATCGCGGACGTAATCGATTAGCATAAATCTCCATACAATTCATCCGTTTGTCGTTTAGCTGTAAAGCAAGGACGATTCAAAGCATCGAAGAGATTCTGCAGACTTGCACCGGGTTCACTTCGGGAATGTCCTTTTTTGGCTCGTCGTGGAAAGATGCACCAAGTTAAACGAGTTTTTGTTTTCTTTTATTTCATTTACTCTTTTACGGAGGAGGAGACAAATTTAGACTGTGTCATCATGAAAACTTTTCTTTTGTTTACATTTACCTCTTTTGAAATAACTTTTGTAAGAATTCATGAAAACAATTACAATAATTTATATGCGTATATCTTAAATAGATTATTTAAATTAAAGAAAGATTAAAAACTGTTAAGAGATATATTAAAAATTGACCACGGACATTAAAATTCGTAGAATAATATTCACGGGAATGTAGCGCTGTATTAATATATTATGCTCAGAACGTTTTGAAATTCAAAATCTCTCGTCTATCAATGTCAATAGAGTTCGTGAACCCAAACCCTCCCATTAAACTCAGCTTGTAATTAAATGAGAAAACACTTTTTTTAACCGCATGGTACTGATCTAAACCATGACTACAGACTATTGAAAAGCATACCACCGATTGAAAAGCACAATATCGGGGAATCCCACTGGCGTCAATATCACACTATCAAATATAGCAGAGAATATTAACGATGACGTAGTTGAGACTTCAATTTTTCACACGGTTTATCGACTCCACGTAATTTTACCGAAAAAATTCGATCCTCTGATTTACGATCCCGTCTTCTCTCTAATTAAAAAGAGATACAATAAAAAAGAATATGACGCATGATGCGGTAAACCTTTCACCGCAACGACCTCGCGAGGGTAGGGAGAGTTCGCCGATGAATTGTTGTCACTCCACCTACTCTTTTTTTGAGGAAGTGACGCATGTACCTTTTATTAAACCCATAGGTATGTCGCGACCTTGAGCGAGGCGCAAAAACCAGGTCGATCGTGTCGCGTTATACTCTTGGTAATCCCTGAGGATCGGCCCACATTGCTGAATACGTGATTGAGGATGCGATTGTGTATATATTCGTCTCTCATTTATCGTGCAGTACTACCTGACTGTGCACGAGATGTATCCTGCGGTGTACCTTTAATCGAAACATCCTGTTGAGCAACGGCTTGAGAATGTGAATTTTCGGCGTGACGGGAACTTTATGAGGCTATTACCTCCAGATTCATTGGCATTAGGTCTATAGAGGTGGAATTCTAATGAGAAAGCCAAATAGGTTTGAGTGCCTTTAATGAGAAGCTAATGGACTTCCATTAACTTCTGGTCGCAGTAGCCTTTTTAGCCCTGAGAAAATAATAACTTTTTTTTCATACTAATATAGATTCGCGGAAATATATAATTTACTTTTATCCACTTTTAGTAGTTTAAGAAAAATGGTCCCACCTGAAAATTAAAATTAAAATAAAGCTCAGAATTTTGATAAATGTTATAATTGTAATAAACTTTAATTTTGTAAATCCTGTCATTATAATCTCAAAATTTATGATTTTGAAACTAAAAAATATTTTGTTATAGTATATCTCAAAAAAAAATCTGGAAATTTGGCACTCTTTAATTGCATGCAAAAGAGTAAAAACTGAAAGATTCAAATCTTATTCAATCTCCACGTGAGATTTGAAAGATATATTGTAACGTCTTCATGCGTATACATGCTAAAGATCTCAAAACTGATACGTCATTATCTTCCAACACTTGCTTACATCTAGCTGCGAATAAAGAGACTTTACATCTTTGCGCTCTTCTTGATCTCTTCCACGAAATTTCTACCTCTACTATTTTTCTAAGAAAAGAATTCTGGTCCTCAAACCAGACGTCAATATCATGCTTGATTACTTACAGATAAGAGGCAGTAAAGCAATATTATAATATGAATCAATTTCATTGTTTTGTGAAAGTATAAAAATAAAATTTCATGCTACTTGTTTTTCGATATCTGATAAAATACTCTGCACCTTTCTCAATAGCAATTAAAAATTGAAACTGAAATTTTATTTGATAAGTCATGTATACTATTATGTGATTATATTACACATGTAGTATTATGAAAATATTCGAGCTATTGCAAGCATTTGTCAGTTTGTAAATGAATAGGGTCAATTTCATTGGGCTGGAGCATCAAAATCCTCTCACTTGCTTGTATAGGTACATACTTCTAAGGATCTTCGATTGCATTTAAATGATTGACATTGGATAATCACATTGCCGATCTCGATACCAGCATCTCTATCGACCTTACAATTATTCCATTATGTTTCTGCGGTGAAAGTTCACGTAGCCGCCTTTATAATTAGATAGTACGTGCAGATGCAGTAAGTACCCAATGCAAGAGAAAGACGTAACCTTGTAATCGAAACTTTTTGCGGTTTGAACAGTGATTTTCTGTGCTACTGCTCACACTAAAATGATTAATTCCAATATTCATTGCTCATAAAAATTAAAATTTTATAAATATAATTTTTTTAAATAAACATCATGCATTCGTAATTGCTTGCTTGTGCCCTTAAAACTAATAACAATTTTGTTCTATTTCTTTATCAAAATAAAAGAATCACAAAATTAGACTAAAAACTAATATTTAGCCATCAGTTTTTTTTTCATAAATTTTTTTTTTTTTTCATACAATTGTAAAGAATTTTCACCAATACACCGCAATGTTTAAAAATAGTATATTTACAGGAACGAAAAACATACCCAGCCATAATTGCTGTAAGATATATGTATATATATAAGGCCCTTATTTAAAACAGCATTTAAAGATGTTTTTAGTGCGATGGGCGGCATACCAAATCGTAGGTCCAACCTTACTCTGTAAATCGAAGAATACGCAGCGTATAATGAAGTGCGCGCAGCTGGGCCAATTGCATAACACGCCTTAACTTTCGTTTCTTCTTCTCTTCTTGCCTTCACAGTTCGCACTTTTATTTACGAGTGAGCGGTGTGTTTTCTTGCCGCGCGTTGTTTCAGATATGGAAGAATATCGGATACGAGATCGGTAGCATAACATTCCCCACGCAGTTTCAAATTCGTTTTCAGATAAGCTTCATTTCTTTTTATGACTTTTCGAAAGTCGCTTGCCCGTGTATACCGCGTTGTTATTATTTTGGTGAATGTTTGAAAGAAGTACAATATCGCGTTGATCGCCGGTATTTACATGGCGCGCGAGATTATAAAAGATAAATTTACAGCCGTATGGGGGGGAATGAAATAAATAAAAGCATGAAATAAGATAAGTTTGGTATAAAAGGTTTTGTTACACTGATTATCATTATAAGTACTAATATCCAATAATGCAGCTCTTAAGTGAAATCTTTATCTTAACGCGCATCGATAAAGATTCGTCTCAGTAATTTCGAAGTAAAATCGACGATATAATTTTGAAGATTGCTTTCGTCAATCATCAATCATATCATTGTTTACCGTCAATTTGCACAATAACCGAACAGTTCGGGTTACTTAACACCTCGAAGTACAGCATTTTTCTCGCTGTATAATTCGAAAATAAGCGCAATCTATACAAACGATTTTTGCACCGCGACATGCAGCCGCTACTCGTCTTCCACTGCACACGCGCCATTCACAAACGTGCTTTATTCCTCGAGCACACTATTTTCTCGTATACACAACGATACATGGAGTACCTCGTCGCATCTCGAGTGTGTGCGAGAAAGACAGAGAGAGAGAGGGAGAGAGAGAGAGAGAGAGAGAGAGAGAGAAAATAAGAGGCAATCGCACCTCTATATACACATTCGACAGAATAAACTTTTAATTTCTGCGGTTGACAGCCGCGAAGGATTTCCCCATCGTTCGGTATATTTAAAGAAAAAAGACAAAAAAGGAAGAGTCATTTAGTGAGGAAGAGTAAATTTATCAGGAGATTCGAGACGTTTCTTCTCGAAGCATCGAGCTATTCTCCTTTTATTGTGGCCTCATCCCCATTGGCGTTTTTGCGTGTTTTCCAAGAAAAATATGCGTTTCTCTTCTAAGTTATGCGCGCTCTGCCATTATTACAAATTGTTCAACTATTTGAAGTATGCTATATGCGTATTTATATAACTATTGACGCTCTTTATTACTTGTAAATAAATAATATTGTTACTTTTTTTTTATTAACAGGCACCTATTAGTTGCTTTCATCCATTAATAAACTAAAAATATTCAGGCCAATTAATAATGATAGACTTTATCACAATATTACTTACTATGTTCAATAGCTTATATTTCATCTTGTTTTAAAGGTAGTTTATCGTGGTTTTATTGTTTATATAAACAAACGTTTACGCGTTCCGTAAATCTTGTTGCATATGACTAAACGATCATAAAACAAGAACGAATTTGATACATGCAGTCGATAGTTACCTATTCCTAAAAAAATCAACTCCACATTATACCAAGCATACGACACACGCGTACGGCAATATATACACACAACTAAAATTTACAAGCGCCGTTAAAGCCAAGCTAAACGACGCCATCCTCCTTCAGCGCCTCTCTTCAACACGCGCGATTTCTCGTGACAAATCACACTTATACGACGCGGTACAGCCAATCCAATATTTCAAGCGGAGGCGCGCGCGAACTCGCGAGCCGCATAAATCGGCGACAATATCGATGTTTATGTAAACCGCTCTCGACAAATAGCTCGAAGAGGCATTCTTCTAAGGCCCCGACCATTCGTTATATACACGTATATACAAACGAACGATCGTCAGCTCGGCACAACACTGGAATTTCAAAATCGTTCTTGCGCGTGCGCACATATACACACGGACACACGTGTGCGCGAATAGTCGGCGTTACTTTCTCACGCGCCCATCAATCATGCACGTGTAATAAGTACAGCGTATAGGGTAGAGACGCTCAACAGCTCTTCGTAGAGGACAATTATTTATCGCAACCAACCGCGTGGCTTGTTATAAAAATATAGCGGACTTGCGAGTGCGAACCTTATAGTGGTATTTATAACGGGCGCGAAATTGCCTCATGACTCGCGGGGATGGCGGTTATTGGTAATGCCGGAGTCACGCGAACCCTGTGCCCGAGACTTTGTGCTTTGTCGTGTATACCGCAGTGCGTTCGACAAAGCGTTGGAGAGATGTCTGAATCTGTTGAGGAGATGCTGCCGCTTTTTAACGAATATACACGCGGCTGCGGCGGCGGCGGCGGCGGCGGCGGCGGCGGCGGTGGCGCAGGAGGTTGACACACGCGCCCGTGTGCCGTTTATTCGACGAGTCACTCATTATGCGGAGAAGTCGAAGGATGTTCGACCTCGATAAGAATCATCGATTTATTCATTCTTGCGTACGCGCGGATTTTTGAAGAGATTTCAATGCTGTTGCTTGAGGGATGATTTCAATGCTAAACTGGTTCATTATGAAAATGTTTTCTTTGCACACCTATTTAAAATGTATTTGTCTATGTCAATGAGTTTTTCTATAGAGTGAATGTCTAGAATATTTTTTAGGACAGTAATAAAGCGGTAAAGGATTTTGCAAATTTTAGACAAAATCACTCATTAGTGTTTCGCAAGAACACATTTTTGTACATTTTTGCATTTCGTAGCTGATTCGACTCCATAAATAGTAAAATGCAAAAATTAAAATTCATAGGAGTATACTAATCGCGAATTTCAAAACTCACCGAGAATTAACATTCCAAAAACTGAAATCTTTGAATTTTAATTATACGCATCCTTTTTCCGAAGGTTTACACGCTTCGGAAGGTCAAAGTTACAACACATCGAATATTTTGCGTCTTTTCATGAAAATATATTCCAGATTTGGTCGATGCACATCGTTGCCAAAAGCTCACCACTCGACTATTTGTAGCTACCATTTTTACCCAATCGGAATAAATTCCAGTCTCACGATTCATTTTGAAACTTATCGTCTCTATTATCAGTTTATCAACGATCGAAAATCAATTCTTTGGACGTTCCTTAGAGCTCGAAGCTCTATAATGCTTTTGCAAACAAGACTCGTCTATAGAATCATTTATTTTCTCTCGGACACAAGCCGAACAATATTATATACACCGAAATGACAACTATGATCTCTATCGCGAATCAGTTTTTTTCACACTTTACGTAACGGACCGCACTCCTCGTTTATAACGGGCTCGCACGATACCAATACCGTAACAACAATTTTTTTCGTATATACAGTATTCATTTTTTAAAGGATGAATGAAGGACGCGCGACCCAAATCTCTGTGACTCCGTCGGTCAATTTCTTCATTCGCACCATTTACAAAGGATGAGAGACACGAATTCACGCGTGTATACAAGCCCTGCTATATTATACGACTTACAGCGTTTATTAATAAAAGTCCCATTGAAATAAGTTAGCACCGCGACGCCTCGGCATTGCCTTCGACGTTTGCCGCTGTCCCATTGTGCAAGTTCCGCGAATTAAAAGGCTACTTGCAGGGATTTGCTTTTAAACGGAGCTATTATTCATCCTGTTCGATTGGAGACCCGACGTGAATCACGTCTATTCTACAGCGCGATCGGTTGGGTTGCGAGGGTGGCAATACCTGAACACCATTGAGATCTTTAAGGATGTAATGTTTACGAGAGAGAGAGAAAGAGATAATAGTGACGCAAGTCGAGTGTAGAGAATGCGCCATTGCCTTTGGACACGTCTCGGAATTCGGAGGGTTGTGAAAGCTGAATTTTTTGTGGATATATAGTCGAGCTGTGATTAATGAAATTTTAAGTTGTAACGATTTATTAAGGATTTCCTTGTTGGTTATAAAAAATGATTTCCAGAGAGTAATCGCTACTTTTTTATTTATAGTTTTGTAATTGTGATACGTTCATTACTAATGCGATTCCCTCACTTGTAACTTTGAATTTAGAATAAAACAGATAAAAACTAAATAAGGCTACGGATACAATGCAGCAATGCGCTAAGAATTCCAATCGCTGACAATGCAAAAGAATTCGACCCGAAAGAAAATGTCAAATCATTTGGTGCCCAAATACTCCTTAGTCCACTTACTCTCGTGCCCGTAAAAATCAGACTCCGAAGCAAAGGAATTAATATCGACCTACAATTCGTGCAATTACCATAGAAATTTGTCCCGACGCCTCCAGTGAATCACTCGTCTTCTATTCAAGAATCGTCGGGTGTGCGGCAACACACAGCATCTCCGAACGCGGCACCGCCGCCGCTGCCGCGACAGAACAGAAAAGCCGCGAGAAAATTGCGTAAGTCGAGTAGGTGGTGTATAAAACGCGCAAGATTGAACACTCGCAGATCGACACACACACACACACACACACACACACACACACACACACAGACAGCGAAAGTCGCCACTCTAACACTCGTTTCTTTTGTGTGTGTGTGTGTGTGTGTGTGTCTGCGAATCGACCGTACAGCCTTCGAATTTTTGGCGAATAGTCGAGCGCATTATCATAGAAACGCGTCTATTATGCCGAAACAATGGGAGACGGGGAATTTTTTGTCTAGCCAATTTCGACGATTATAATCGGAATAGGGCCCCCCGTCAACGAAACTTTGGTATATTTATAGCCATGGCATATACGCGGCGTCGGCGAAAGTAAAGCCTTTATGAAGATACATTATGAAGCCGCGATTGTATAAGAGACGTGCGCGCGTCCGCGGAGAGAATAAAAGTAAACGTTTCTCGTGAGCCTATTGATGAACCGAAAGGGCGTCTCATATATACATGTGCGTACGGTAGCGCGGATTTTTCTTCTTAACGCGTCGGATTGAAGAGACGCGATTACAGACTAATTTGTGGGCATGAGATGTTTTTTCGCGGGCTTATGTAAAAATCATGAGCGCATAATCGATTTTACGATGATTCGGTTATGTAAGGTCAAGGAATTTAAGTGCCTATACGAGGATTAAGAATTTATATGCGCGATCGACGCTTCTTCGCGTCTACAGCTTTATATGATAAACAGATCTAATGCCGATCAATCAGTAGTTTAATTACTCGACCGGTATACCGTAAGTTTACTTACGTTTTCGTCAAATCGCCGTTTCATATTACTGTGTAATTACAAACTAAAACCGGTTTAGTCTTCTTCTTCCATTGTGAAGAGTCGCGAGATGAAATGAATTTGAAAATTTGCCAGTAGTGAGCAAATTCAGCAACAGTTAAGCGGCACATTTTTAGAAACTGACTCAAAATCATTTCAATTAATAAGATGATAGCGTTGAGTAATAGATACGGAATGAATGATTGTATTGGTATACTTATACTTTGACTGAAATCAACAGATGACGCAATACAATATTTTCTCAAACGATGAATGCCGAATCAAGCAATTTCATTTGTAGACGCGCCATCTTAAGCAAAAAAAATTGTATTTTGATAAAAAAGATTAATAATTTAATATGTTCTAATAGAGCCATATTACAGCTCCAAGCATTTCAATCAGTTGGCTACAATTTATCTGCCGTGAAGTGAGAAATTACTCAATAGACAAAAATATATGAAATTTCAAGTGTGTAATTACTGCACGCAGCATCATTAATGTTCTTTACCAATCGCACATATTCTTCGATCGCGTCAGATTGCGATAACTTACATTAAACGTCACTTCCCTGTATACTTAAATCTTATCATCAGATACGCTGATTAAATTTTTCAAATCTTTTCTTAATGCCATCTTGAAAATTTGCCGCAATACCGAAAGAATTGAGAATAGATTTTTTTTCGGAGATCACGCAGGCTTAGTCAAACATGTCAATAAATATTTCAGTTATTCGCAAGTGCATTTAACTTTATTCTTATAATATTCTATACTTGGAGAGGTGACAGACTTTAATAATTACAGTTTTACATCAGACTAAACGAAACGTTGCAAAATGCTAATAGTGAGCAATAAAATTTATTTTTTTCATCTTTCGTATTTAAATAAATCGTGATTCAAGTCAAATTAGAAATATATTGAATCAAACCCGTTTTTGTATCTATAAATACTTTGATTTTTTCTTTTGTGTCTTTTTATATCATTCTGCGGAATTTTTAATGCGCCAAATTAGTATTTCTCTCAATTTTTATTTTAAAATTTTTACTGCTTGGTAGCATCACGGTATTATGTGATAAAATAATCGTTCCTCGTTTCATTCTTTAAAAAGAAAATGACTACTTAAAAACATTTTAAGAGTAAAACCGTTTCGATAAGACAATAAAAAATATAAAGCTTTGTTAAAATGACGTAAACGATTCTTTTTTATTGTTCTTTTGATGTAAAAGACTTTAAAAGGTAATAAGGCGACTACTAATAATGTTGGCATCAATGTTTATTGGTTGCTTATCTGCTATTAATGATTAGCATGTCATTCGTGTACGAGAAGTTGTTTCGATGCGCAAAACAGAATTATTTCTCGGAATCACTGAAAAGTTACATAGTAAATTTATTATTCATTTTTTCAAGACACAACAAAGTGAAGTTTTTTTATGCATCTTTTCTCAAGCATTTTTTTCCTTATACATTTCATCTCTTTATTTACTTCCCGTCAATAGTACGTATCTACGTATCTGTTACTCAAATGAAATTATTAATCTTAATCAACTCGAGAAGCGTATCCTTATAAGTCTGTTCAAATCGTCTGTTTCCACTGGAAAAGAAAAAACTCATCCAGCGTCTCACGAGCATTTTGGCATGCATAGCCCACAAATAACATTACATGCAACACCCGAAGAGAACAAAAAAAGAGCTCGCGCTTCTTCAATAAACATATATATCGACGCGTCCAAGGCACACGTAATACCACGATACACACACACACACACAATATAACGATAGCGCAATAACAAACCCCGGAGATATTCGATGGCGCCGCCCGCTTCTTCACTCTCGAGGACGCGCCGACGAAGACGATGATGATGATGATCGCGCATACGCCTTCCGCGTACATGCGCATTACGCGCAGCGCTCACGTATATACGTACGTACGCATCTCCCCTTGCTTCTTGTTTTTTAAATTACGACCTCGAAAGCCAATGCTCGCGCACACACACATGCATACACAGACATACGAAGCCGGGCACTGCACACTCCACTTTCTCCCGCGGACCATTTACCATTTTATTAACCCGAATGTAACGATCCGGTAATCGCGGGGCCCACTGTACTCATCCGACACACTCGAGACGGAAAGAAATTCTCTTTTCCAATCTGCTTCGTACGTTTTTTTTATTTTTTTATTTTTTTTTTTGCTTTGATACCTTCGTCGCTTTTTCTTTTTCTTTTCGGTGCGACCTATACGCTCACGAAATTTTATTTGAAAAAAATAATGTAGACTTTTTCAGCGTTTATGCAGCACCTTTATACGATTGCGGGGTTCCGGGGAAGGAGCCGAGAGACATTGATTGATATTAATAAGAAAGTCGAACCAGAGTGCGTACCGTGGTTTGATTGAATTTACATTTTGCGAAGCGAACAATTTTGTTGTGGTTATTCGCCGCGCACACGCGCCGGGGAATATAATATTTTGTATACATGAATATTTTACTTATGGTAATTCGATTATCCAGAAGGTGTCTATCAGATAAATATATATTTTATTGCGCCTCTTTTATACAAATGCGCGATGGAGACGAAATCAACTAAGATCACAGCTTTTCGCGGGTTGATCCGCGAAAAATAATTCCACGCTCGCGCACAGGAAATCTTCAATCGTGCCATCCTGCTATAAATACTATAAATTTATAAAAAAAAAAATTGCCTTTAGGCCACTGTGCACTTATAAAAAAATAACGCGCACAGGTTCATATTAAATATTTTAATATGCAGAAGCTTAAATTGCAAAATTCGATATAATGATATGTGAGCTGGCTGGAACTCGAATGGGGGGGAGGGACGAGCTGAAGAAAAAAAAACTAATTAAATGCGTTCGGAGCGAGCGAATGCAAGAACAGGTATTGAAACAAGCAATAATTCTTGAAAAAGAGAACCGTTAATCGCGAAGGGAACATCTGTTCCGACGAATTTATACGAATTCACGGCCCCATGAAGATCGAACTCTCTGGAAAAGAGAGAGAGAGAGAGGAGCCAAGCATAAGTTACTTACAAATTTGCACCCGCCAAACGGAAATACGCTTGCATTCGGGGGAGGGCGCGCAATTCGCTGTTTTACAAGAGACTCGAGAACCGGAAAGTTGCAGACAAGAAAAGCCTGAGGCCATTGGCACTGTATAAGTTCGAAAGCGCGCCACTCGATAATTTATAATATATTATATATATTTACGCTTGTTTATTTCAAGCTCGAGTGCTGCATAAAACGTACGCACGTTGTTACACGGGCCAAACTTTATAATTGCTTGCCTTCGAAATTATTTAAATAAGACATCATTCTAAAACACACATTAGCAGCTTCACAACCAGTTTTTAACCTTCACACCCATTTTAGGTTTAAAAGACATTAAAAAAAATATGCACGTGTTATTGGTGTACTATTCTGGCAGAAGTATTAATTAATGATTGTAGAATAAATTGTTTCCTAATTTGCTCGTATATATAAAATATTCATCTATTTCGAATACACAGTTTTAATTTATTAGTTGAGATATATCATTTGCATGATTTTTGTGAACCTGTTTGCGCGTATAGCAAAACTTTCGGTACTTTTGATTTGTTTGAGAATTTATAACTATAAAATCTCCTTTATAGTTTTGAATTTAAGAAAAAGCTCGATTTTCCTGTAGAAGTATATGTCCAAGTCTACATACAATGCAGATACACATATTTAAAAGCTGCACCTCAACACTGCACATGAAATTTCTCTCCGGCAGGTTGGACCCCGAATTAATTATTTTAATGTCGTCAGCCACGCGGAGCAATGTGATATCGAAAAAAAAGAGGAAGCGTATACAGGAATCGTTCCTTTTTTTTTCTTCATCGTGCCAATGTACTTGTACGAGAATAAAGGCGATATATACACTGTCTTCAATCATAATGACTCGTTTAATGAAGAGAGCGGGTACATACACACTATTGTCCATTATACCCGAGAGAAAGAAATGGGATGGAAAGGGAGGAGTGAAATTAAATGTAAAAAAAAGAGACGAGTTTCGGCACTTTCGTTTTCGGCCGCGCCAGATCCGGCGATTCGATAAGCGTCGTCACTCAAATGGATGGAGCGAAAAGTAGCATTAACCGAGAGAAATAAAATCAACAATGTGTGCCGCATTTAAACGGGACTCCAACACTTTTAAACTCTCAATCGTTTGACATTGTAAAATGATAGACAAATATAATATGCACCTTATATTGTCCTACATTTAATTCCATTGAAACTGTTCATTCAGCATAAATGAACAATTAACAGTTCTGATTCTATTTAGAGTCAGAAAACCCGTTTAATCAATTAGATATGCATCGATTTATCCACGAAATTTCCAGATTAAAATTCTAATTGTACACGCGCATAAGAAAGACGCGGAAGTACTAAATCAAGCTCCTATACTCTCGCGAAAAAAAGCGGAGAAGTTTCTTCACGGAAATTTTCCACGCCAGTATGAATCTTTAGAGAAACATCCGAATCTCCTTTTTTTGCATAACCATTTCATTATAATAAACGTAAAAAAAATACAGGCACGTGCTTACGCGCCAACGTTTTTCTCGGATATATATACGGGGACTGCTATAAGGGGGGCAAAGTCAAAGGTGACCGTGTGTGGCTCTAGGTATATGCATACCTCCGGATTTGATAGATTGGGGAAAGTCGGCGAGGCGGCGACACTTCGCCGAAGTTATGTCATTCGGGCCCGAAACTAACCGATCAGGAAGGATCTGTAATAGAAAAGAGTTGAAAAATCTTATCGAGCGGCTTGTGTTTATTGTCGATTAAAAAGCTCGCGATTTTATGAATATTACGACGCTTCCTCTTCTAGACCCAGTAAAGTTGCGAGATGCCAGGTGCAGCTATTTATAACGGTTTGCGGAGATGATTGAGGAAGCAGCCGGATTATTCGTCGATTTAAGAAATTTATGGCTAATGAATTTTATACGTAGTTTTCCAGAGTTATGTTATATTGACTTTTTTTGTCGAGTTTCTCGAGTAGATTTCAATTCGATATATTGCATATCGCAGTGCTCAGTTGTATCAGGTGATACGTGATTGAATAGTTTTGTATAAAGAAATCGAAGCTTCCTTATGGTTTTACGTAAATCCTTACGTGGACGCAGAGTTTTGTAAATATCTTTGCTGAATTTTTAACAAAAATGTATACTTTATTTATAAATGTTATCAATCATGTGTCTCGTTTATTGCAATTTATTTGCGAAGTAAACAAACTTAACGACACACGATTTCGGATAATTATAAGTACTTGCTATATTGCACTCCGAGATTAATTGCTAAGTAAATTAGCGGTGCTTTATGAAATCATTATTTTATTCGTGAAGACTTTATATTCATAAGTCAATTATTTATACGAATCAATTTATAAAAATGTCGTATATCAAATTACTTAATTATCATCTGCGATAAATTGCCGATCGGCAATAAATATCGATAAAGACACAAATTTTCGCGTATTACTCTCGAAAAATTTTCATTCATAGGCCGTCAAAATGATTCTCAGGGTTTAAAATTGCCACGAGGACAGATCGAATGAGTACTATTAACTCTGACATAGGTATGGCTCCCGATGAAATTCGCACGTCATCGAGACCGTCTTCATTTCCTTCGTCTATGCCTTTCGATATGAATGCGCGTCATCGGCAGGCCAAAATTTCCGGATAAACAAGTCTGACCAGTACGAAAAAATGAGCTATTAAATGTTTTTAAAATATAACTCGTTTTTGTAATAATTGGAAAGGCATATGAAAGACAAAAAGACTTTTTATACGTAGTTATACGTTTGGTGTTTGGGAATAATTAAAGAATTGAGAGAATAGTCGATAATCCTTTTCGATTATAAGGTTTGAATAACTTTAATATAAAAATAGAACGTTTAGTCACTCCTCCGTATTTTTTTCGCATCGAACTATAAATAGCTCTGACTCATTTCATTATTTATCAGGTACTTACATTTAAAATAATTTTTCTAAACACAAATGCATTAATTGTTTTTCTTAATTCTAATTAGACCTGCTTGTTTTACTTGTTTATGTCTGCGGTAATATTTTGCAACACTTGATGATTAATAAATTGCCGAATATCTCAAAAAAATAAATTATCCCATATAGAGCAATAACTCGTCGTGAATAATTTTTTTATTAGTATACGCAATTTGCGAACAAAATATCGTCAATAAAAATCTCGTTCATTACTGTAGCGTTCTTTTGAACTACCTTCGCGCATCGTAAAAAATCGCTTGGTCACCCATAAACCCTATGGCTTGACGAGCGGCGTCGCAATGAGATTTTTAAGCGCAAAATCGCGCCGGTCACTTGCACCTAAAGTTAAATCTGGAATACTTTCATTTTGTAATAATAAAAATAATATAAATTCTATGCGAGTTTAACATTGCAAAGTATCCCATTTTTTAATGATAATTCCCATTTGTAATAATATAGGTAATATAAACTCTATACGAGTTTGATATTGCATGTATTACCTTGTGAGATAAACAAATATAATAATTTTTTGCCAGTATCGATTTTAACATGAATCACGTGTTGTTAACAAAATGCAAAATAGCTTGAATAGATAGCAGCGAAGATATATATACGATTACAAAACTTAAGACATCTGAAGAAACTGAAAAATTCTTTTACGCAAAAAATTGTAAATCATTCGGAAGCAAGCGCACTTACCTCTCTAAAGTGCAATTTCGATTTTGCACATTGAATATATGTTTTTAATGGAATTATATAACCAACAGCAAATTAACCTTTTATTGCTTGAAAATGCGAATCCGGTTGCCAGCCACTGTGTCGTTGAACTTATAAAAAGGATGTAATTTGACTGAAATAGTATAAATAAAAGTATGATTTAGTGGCGTTTAAAATCCGCGGTCCGTAAACGAACAGCCGAAAAATAAATAAATCACAGTCAATTGATGTGAAGTCCTGTAATGGACGATCGAAGGCATTCTTCCGGAGCTTTATATGCATTCCGCTAAGCATTAAAATTGTAGTTAAATTAAATGCGGCATTAAACACTTTATTAGAAAACGGTTTCCATCGCCGCGTATCGTAACGCGTCGAAACAGTTCCTCGGAACGATGACACGCCTGTATGTATGAAATCAATAGACAATCGTATATTGCCCAAAGGCACTACGAGATAAACGCGCTGCACGGATTCGAAGGCATGCACAATGGCATGTCGACGAGCTGGTACGAGAATTATGAAATATCTCTGAAATGAAGGCGGCTCCTATGTTCTTTTTTGACGCATACCAGTCGTCTGCAACAACTTAAATAATTGAGTTGTTTAGCCGAATATGGTTGAGATAGATAGTCCTTTGTTGTAACCTCCTTCGGACACGAGTCGAATTTTGTTTTTGTAATCCGATAAGCCGAAATAATTTAAGCTTGTAAACGAAAGGGTTATTATCCTAATCGGTGAAGCTCTTGAGAATAACTTTTATAAATTTAGAAAATAAACATTATCGATACGGTGCGTAGATGACTCGGTCGACGGTCGGCTAGTTCCAAAGGAGGAAACTTTACAAGCGACTCGTTATGTCAACGAATAAAATTACTATTAATCGTGAATTAAGTGCAATTTGATATCGTGTTAGCGGTGAAAGTTATGAAATGCATGTTAATAATTTTGATTTAATTATTAGGCCGAATCAAATCGGAAGAGATTAAGCAGTGGAAGCATCCGACTGCGGCGCGGGACATTTATATATATATTATGCAAAGATCGGATTTGTAGATACGAAAATGTTGGTTTTTCGCTAAAGTTTCGACACATATATAGACATAAAATTAAGAAAGAGATCCTGGTGATGGGGCTCCGCGTGTGGAAAAACGTAGAAAAACATCTCGAGGTCGTTAAAAAATCTCAATTTTTTTGCACAGTTGTGACCGGGTTCGACTCTGCAATAAGGCTTATTCCTTACGATATAATTTACGACCACACTTAATTTCGCGCTGTAAACTGTAGCTTTAACATTATTTCTTTGGCATTAATTTACAAGTAAAGTAAACGGCTAATTGCTTTCCTTAAAACACCACTCGAAGTGCGCAAACACGTATGTTAATCCAGCATACGCACATCGCGATGTAATTTGACCTACTGCGAAGATTTCACGCCCGGCTTAATAAAGTAATTACAACTAGCGCATGCAATTACTTAACACTACATTTTTCGAAGTCTATACCCATACGATCAGCAGATGTTATTCAGCCCTCTATAAGGTGCCGTGCAGATCCGTCGGCTTTACCTTTTAAACGTACTCGCGCGAGTTTTCGTCGCGACTCATCAATCGAGTATGAGGTCGAGATTCTGCCGGCCAAGTGTATATAAGATATTAGTCGGTGTCGGCCTTTTAGATGTGACTGGCTCGCATTGGGCAAAGCCGCTTTAATTGTCGCTGGCATCCCAGGCGTAATTGTCATCTCTACTTGCTCTTGGATCGGATGCGCGCGTATCTACGCGAAGAGGCTACTTTTTTTCTCCATCATTTCGTAACTCCCTAGTTCGCTTCGCTAACGTGGATTTCGAAAATTTCTAGCGTTTTTTTCCCCTCTCTCTCTCTCCGGTCTTGAATTTTCTTTTTTATTGATGAGCCGAGGATGTGGCCATTAGATAACGGTACAAACGCAGGTGCTTCTGAGGTTGGAGGTGAAAGTGTTTAAAAAGGCGTTATTACGGTCGCGAGAAAAGCCGAGTATGTAAGGTCTAATTATATAATATGAAGTAGCTGATTCCAATTTGTAATAGGTCAGTAGTTGTTGAAATATGGACTTCTCGACCTTTTTTACATTATCTAAGATATTGCTTTTAACTAATGTATGTCCATATTCGTGCAGTAATAACGAAACATGATGAGTATCCCAATACTAATTCAATAATCTAATTGAATGGGTTGTACAGCATAAAATATATAACCTCTTTGAAATATACGAAGTGCTTTTTTCCTCATGAACGTAACACATTATCAGATATCACTTCCAGGTAAAAGGAATGATAATTCACCCGTGAATTTATTAAAAACGCATCAGCGGGACCATTTCACAAATTCTAACTTATACGCGCGTTCCGTTTCTAAAATGCGTATATAAGCGCGGCGGCGGCGGCGGCATGATTCTTTCACTCGGAGAGAAATGTGAAGATACGAGAGTAGAGATGAATTCCTGCGTCCGCTTTCTCGCAATCGGAATCTCGACTCATCACTAAATTTAGTCCTTATTTCCTGCAACGCGTGTATCACCGCACATCCCGATCTTATAGCGAATAAACGTACGGGCGAAATAATCACGGATCCTCGAAGGTTCTCGCTCGGATCCGCAGATGGCATTATGATTGATTATGAAACGCGTATACGGAATATTATCAGACGCCACGCGCGCGCCCGCACCGTCGCGCGCATGTGCCATTAAAACACTTAGCGATTCGTCGATTAGGAAAGAGGCCCATACCAATTAAATTTACGATCGACTGGTCGCATGCGCGCATCTTTCTCTAGGCTCGGGCTCGTCCTCTCTAGGCCGTTACGTCATAACCTTTCGGTCCTCGCGCACACGTAGATTTTTCGAGCGTCACGTTTTTCTTTCTTTTTTTTCGAGCAGTTCCTATACGCAGATATCGAACTTTTATGATTTTTAATATTATCTTCCACCTTCTTTGAGCGAGCGTTTGATTTGCATTTTTGTAAAAAAAAACCGGGTGGTCGTTAAACGAGCCTCCTTCTTTTCTCGCGAGCTCCTTCGTTTAATTACGAAGCCCAAGGGCCAGGACTTTAAACGTTATACTCGAAGATATGAAACCTCAAAATTTCCATGCTGTCTCAAACGCGAGTGTGGAGGTTTGGCTTTGTTTCGAGGAAGCGAGGCCGAGGATACGTGGAAATTAGGAAATAGACGAATTCATCATCACCGCTAGATGACGTGGGACTGTATGGAATTATGTTTAACGATGTTATGGTTGGACTCCTTTACGCTTAATGACTTGCTGAGAACTTCACCAATTTCCGTGAACCTCGACCTTTTGGGGAAAAAGTGTCGGACGCGTGCAAGGTTGAATTTTCTGAAAAACGCTAGAATTTGAATGTATACGCGGAATGATACTGATATTTATTCATGCACATAAATATACCTACAAAAGAAATACACCGAACGCAGCTGTGAACATTTGAAAATATTATTAACGAAACATTTTAATACACTTTGGATAATTTATGGATCGATAGGATCCTGAACGCTTTGTAAATAAAGATTAAATATTTATTGCTCATAAACTCCAATGATAAAAATAGAGAATCTCAAGGTATATAAAAAGACTAATAACTATATTTACTACTTCGTTACTGTTATTTATAAGAAGATTTACTAGGTAAAATAAAAAACCTCCTCGAGTGGATAAAATTCTTCAGATCCGCGGTTTCCATTTCATAAACAGTGTGTGTACGAGTTCTTCTTCTCCTCTTCTCGAGTAACAAGTGGTAATCACGTGTACGCCGAACACTTTAGTGTCTCGGTTATACGGAGATTTATGCTATAATTTCGTAAAGAGCAGTTGTACGGATTTTAAAGAAGCGCAGGATATGCTTTTAAGTGCAATCGTAAATTGAACGGCTCATTTGAGTTTTATACTCGCGTTTTCTCACAGTGGCTTTTTACAGACACGTTAAAAATGCTAAAGAATTTTTTGAGGTTTACCAAGGTCACAAGATATTTCACTGTCTTGAACCTACAAAACTTTATTATCTTTCAGAATAGCTAATTCATATTTAAGACACTAAATCTTAAATATTAAGCTCTTTACACGAACGCGAAAAGAATTTCCAAATACATATAATGCATTTAATCAATTGTTTCTTTATTCATAGGTGTCGTAAAATTTATGTCAGAGTCGCTTTCGGGTGGCCTTTGTTAGATATCGCCCACACGAAAAAGAAGTCGCGGCGCACGACATAGACCTTGTCATTGACAATCGGTTGCGACTGAAACGATCTTCGAAACGTTTTTGACATGATTCTATAATGAATCCTTTTGATTCCAACATAACCGATCCAATTCATATTCCTTTAATCTACGCATTCTACTATACTTACTCGATAACGAAGAATTAAAATCAACTTTGAATAAAATTAGATGCATAATATTATTTCATTCACAAAAATTGTTTCCATTAATCATCAAGATAATTAGTCAACATAATCGCATAGCCTCATAAAGGCAGCTCCGAATCGTTACGAAAAGCATTCCTTTATTTTAAATGCGCGAAATTAATTTTTAAGCAATGCTCATCAATGCTCTCAGACTTAAGAAAAATTTATTAGGCATTAAAGCACTGCGGGAATTACTCATTTTAAATTTTATTTTGTTTCGTCTCGCAGGCATGCTTAATTCTTGAATAGTAATTGACGAATTTCGCGCGTCCTTGACAATTACTCGCGCCCAGTGCGGAGATACATAATTCGCTTTACGCTGTTTACAAACATCCACGATCCTATCCGAACATCGCGAAAATGCAAAATGATCATTTTTAATTAAAAGAGTTTCGCACCACTTGGAATCAAGATCGGCCGTTTGCATTAATCCAATTAGTGAAAAAAATTTTAAAAGAATGTATATTACTCAATACAATGTTTTTATAAATATGCCAAAGTCTCTTTATACAAACAACTTTCAATGCTTGTGTACACTTTGGAAAAATATAGTGTTATCACATTCCTTTCGATGAATTATGCTACGACTTAACTCGCTTATATTCTAACGAATGTAGTGTCTTTGTTTATTTATCGTACGTAATTTAAATAAACATAAGATTTTATTTTCTTAATCGCATATTTTATTTTTCATAATTCATTAAAACACATTTCTGATTAATTAATACCTATATGCAGTAGAGAGAATGAAGTATACAACTTAAGAGAGTATAGAAAAACACTGAAATCTTTCTGTATTGGAACTATGTTATATTACGTATATTTTGTGCACTATACGATTTTCGTTTATAAAAAAATTCTCTTAAATTATGATTCAGAATTTAATTCAAAATGCTTAATAGTTTTGAATCATCGCCCGCGTGCTTTATTATTTTCTCTCAATGTCGCCCAGAACGATTTTACGTATACCGAGGAAGTATAAAACTCGTTTTTTCGTAAACGGCCAATCATCGTTAGACTCCGCGAGATTTAAGATGTTTTATTATCGCCGCGTCCTTGGATCGTTCGGTGCTTTTAAATTTATGAATTATAATCCTCACCAAGAGGCTATTTCCAGATACTTTTTAAGAGAATTGACTGATTTTAAAAGTTATAATCTCTTTTTCGTTCGACAAGTTTCTCACGAGCTATAGCGGGTGTGACATTACGCGATATTTCATTTTCTTTTGGGTGAATCAGAGCCATAAGCAATAGACCAGTGTCTTCTTCTTCTTCTCCATCTTTTTCGTGTTTTTCGCCTTGCCTTGGGTGGGTACCGGTTGAATTTATTAGAAGGTTCACTGCTCTTATAAGGTCATTGAACGTCCTCCGCTAATTTATCTCACGAATCCTCGGCCATCTTTAAGCCAGTTCGCGTTAGTTCGAACTTAATTTGACGTTCTTAGAAGCTTCCAGATCCAAGGAATTGACGGATCGTCGATTCATCTCGAATAAAGCGCGCTGCTAAATTCACAGCCGCGATGCAAGAATAAACGACGATTGCGCAACGGACATTGAGAAATACTTATTATCTACAAAGCAGAGCATCGTAACTTATAGAATTATATTTTAGCGCATAATGCGTCTGCTTCAGGGGTTGACGATAAATTCTTTCAAATAAGATTTTCATTAGCAATAAAGTAGCGCGAGCTTCCAATAAATACCCAATTAGCAATAAACTATTGTCTTTATTATATCAATTTGTCAGCTTAAAACTACCAATTATAATTCTAATTCGCATTGTTATTGAATTTTAAAACTACTCGCGCATGTACAAGAGAATAACATTCTTTGGAAAATCAAATATTACGGAATAGTTGATGATAATGTACAACTTTGATCTTTACTGAAAATAAAAAATGATAAAATTTAATATCAATAAATGCTACTTAATCTTGTTATATTTAGAATAGCTACTGTAACAATCTCCTTAGGAAAAACACCTTTTTATATGCGTCAATCATTGAGAAGAAAGCAAAAAAATTAAATAAAACCATTTGGAATGTACGAATTTATGTTTCATACAAAATCATGGAATCAATAATAATCTTTCCGCAAATGATCTCATCGGAATTTTCCAATCTGATCAAAACAATTTCTAAGAATACCATTATAATTAATACGTGTTGTTCCGCTTACCTAAATTTTAGATTCGACCAAACAAAGATACTAACCCGTATCCCAAATTCAAACTTATTTAAAGTTTTGTAAACATTCCTTAATCATTATTATTAATATCGTCTGATAAAAGTATTTTGTTAAAGAGACGCGTGAACAACAACGCAAGTTTCCGCATATATATCAGCCTTATCCGCTTCCTAAAAATTTCGCGAGGATTCATCCGATCGGTACGCGGATACAAAGCTTTATATACGAAAGTAAAATCAAGCTTAAGATAAACACATCCATCGTAGCCCAGATTTTCTACTAAATCTCTAAATTCAACCTTTCGTCCCAAAAACAGCCAAAAAGATCGCAACCAAATATTTGGCTCCAAACCAACAACACGGCCGTAAAGTAAAAACTATACACGTCAAAACAGGACAATGTCAGTAGGGTTATCTCGAAAATGAAGTCGCAAGCCGTTAGCGTTCGAGACTCAATTAATTGCCGAGAGACGCGTCGCCACACAGCTAAAGTAAACGGCGTATATACACTTGACTGCGCGGCTGCAAATTAACCTTCTGACCGCGACTCGCCTCATTACAGCGTTGATAAACGCGACTTTGGTTCTCCACTCGCGGCTTCTTTTTTTGCTATTCGCCCCGCGGTGACTGGAAAACGTGCGCACAAAGGAGATATAAAAGGATTAACATTCCTCGGACAAGCGTATATATGTATATTCTATTCTCTACGTTTATATTGTCGTCGATTTTTCAACGAATTCCATTATTATACATCCCTTTCAAAGTGTGAATATTCGTGCCAGCCATTGTAGCCGCGCGCGCACCAAGAGCGGATTAATTAATTCGATTATATACCAAGCTCCTTTATAACGGCGCGGATTGAACCATTATTTATGCGAAAATAAAACGTCTTGTTTGCTTATTTATAATCTAAAGGGATATGGAGAAATATATATATATGTGTGTGTGTGTGTGTGTGTGTACATATATATGTATGTGCATTATATCCTTTTTTTGCACCGGGCACTCGCTAATTAATAATTCGATTTATCTCCCGTTTAGAGCTGTGATGTTGTGAACGTCTCACTTGTAACGTTGCCGCGCGGCCGCCACTGCTGCGGATTATGAAACTTTAAATGAAGTTCGTGAAAAACGTGACGCGCGTCCTGTGATCGGCAATATACTGATATATCGATGCTTCGAAGGCTTGAGGAATTGAGTTTTCTTGGCGAATGAATAACTTTTTCTTTCCACGGTGGATTGGGTGAATAATGGATCGGCTGCAATGCGAAATGCACTGGTGGCAGTTGAAATTAGACGAACGTTTATTTCGCGGAGCTATAT